>WAAD01007334.1:2046-14966 GCA_013389945.1 Fregata magnificens
TTTGTTCTGGACTGTGTTGTATTTATTTATTTATTTATTGAGTAAACTTTGAGGGAACAGGCATAGCTTACTTGTTTGCTTTTTGTTTCTCTTACCCATACAGTGAGGTTGTGGTTATTTCAAAAGACATAAGATAATTCATATTTGTAGCATTAATATGCTCTGCTGAATTGGTTTTACAGATTACTAGGTTGTGTGTAGCAGATAAGTAGCGCTTTCAACTTATAACTGTTTGATTATGAAAGAAATTTAAAATAATATTCAGATTTACAAGCCTGAAGCTGCCAATTTTGACCACCTAATGCCATTATTAATGAACATATCAATGGACCTGTTTCAAAGCCCACTGAAATAAGTGTAAATCCTTCAACTGACTTCTGTGGGCACATTCTAAATGTATAAAATGTTGTTGCTTTTCCATACATATCAAAGGCTTTTGACTAAATTGTCTCTTCTTAGATGAAGTAGGAAGTATCTTCTTTACAGCTTCCATGATAGACAGGCTATGCTAATGTCCTTGTTTTGCAATAAACTTTGCTTCTTCATTACTTATCACCAGAGGCAATAAAAATCTTCAGAGGCAAATATAAGTTTTTCATTGATATACTTGTTTGTATTTGTAAGACATGAAAGATGAACATGTAATTAAGATCAAAATTAAAATTTATATTTAAAGTATATAAATCTTGCAGTACTAATACTCATATTTATATTTCGACATTTCTGATTGGTGTAGCTAATAACTACTAACTAAAAACTCATGGAAGTAACTTATTTAACAAGAAATAAAAAGTAACTGCAAGACATCATAAGTCAGAGTACATTTCACAGGGGCACATCTCTCCCGTGTATATTTTGCATTCTGGATGCAGTAGAAGAAATGCATTTGGGTTACAACTTTGAGTATAGGAAGAGAGGCAAGATTCCTATAGTGTCTTGGAGTGGGATCCTCAGTGTTAGCTTTAAGGCAAATGAACTCCAATAATTGAATCCTAATATGTAAATTGATTAGCCTTTTTATAAAAAAGCTGCAATGGCACCTATGGAAAGGATCTCTTCCCTTCTTGCACCCATAGAGAAAAATATTAACTCCTGTCCTTGTTCTCATAGACCTTCCTAGTACACAGATGCTCAGGTTCAATACAAGGCACCACATCGTCCTCCTTAAAACTAGATTAGCCCCACAGGAAGATACAGCAATGACATGTTTTCTCACCTGATTTGCTGATGTCCCACTGCAGGAGTACACATAAAAGCTGTACGGACTGCAACTGTCATCTTTTCATACCATGTCCCCATGTATGTATTTATAGACATTGCATGTAAAGTATTTCTTACTATTTAAAGAGAAGAATCATGTTATTTCTGCAAATACTGTGACAAAAAGCAGAAAAAAAAAAATAGAAACCTCCTGTTCTGTAGCTTGCTCTTTAAAATTGAAAACTTAATTAAAACATATGATTCTTTTTCATCTTTCGTTATTAATCCATAGTTTAGACAGTGTGAGAAGACTGAACAAACAAGCAAAAGCTTCTTTTACATCATGAACTTTTTTATGAAAGACAAATATCAGCTAACAAAATCACAAGTAACTATAAGTCCTGTTATATAGGGAAATTAATGTCATCTAATTCATATGAGCTGTACTGATCAAATGAGATATTAAACTAACTTCCTCTAAACTCAGCTTCCTTCCAGTCATTTTTATGCATGTACATATACAATTCTCTTTCCAGAATAAGATTAGATAGAACAGATATTCAGTTCATCCCTGTGATTGAAGATACAAGTTTTAATTGGAGAGCTCTTCCTTCCAAACAAGTGCTTTTTTGCACTTGCAATGCAACAGGAAGAAATACTAGTTTAAAAAGAATGAAAAATTGTATAGAACACTTGGAATTGTATCATGTTTACATAATAAAAAAATAAGATTCATTTTGAAGAGTATCATGGTACCCAGAAATCACTTGTTAAAGTTAAAATTGAATATGGAAACAAAATTATTTTTATCCAGCTGTACGCTGTTATGAAAGAACAATCAATGAAATAGAGCAATTTCAAAATCAGTCCTGAATTCTCCATTTACATGTTTTTCTCCAGCAGACTCCTAATCTTTTCATGTTGGTTGATAAGATCCTACTTATTCCAGACTGTCATCAATTGTGACTCTCAACATTGTAATGCCAAAGAAGATACTACCTATGATTGTATGTAAGCAAAACAAAATATCATTTCACATCTAAAAGCAGAAGTTACAAAAAAGTATCTTGCTTACACCTTTTACTGCTATGTTTTATATGAATATTAGAGATGACTTGGCATTCATATGTCAGACCATCTGTTCCTCCATATCAAGGCACGGGTGCAAATGTTCATCTAGAGCTAAACTATTTTTCTTGTTTTCTGGAAATGAAGGGTAGGGGTTTTCCCTTGATTACAAACATCTAAAACATTACTTAACTAAATCAAGATATAGTGACACTACTAGTGCAGCAGAACTCCGTCCAGTAAATTTTATGAGTCAGAAGAGAAAAAAAAAAAAAAAAAAAAAAGAAAGAATCATCCAGAAAGGAAAATAATGTTTAGGACAAAATACTGTTGTTTTGGAATCTCTGTGAAGCTGGTGAGAAAGGTGGGGCAGTATTTCTCTGTGTAAGCACCTCATTCTCAGTTTCACATCTATAGTTTCACATTAAGCTATAAGCTGCTCATGGAGAGAGGTAAGAATTTAATAAGAAAGTGCATTTAAAATTCCTAATACTATGTACAGTCTTGTACATCAATTGATGCTGTCGGGACAAAGCAGTCTCAGACCTAAAACCGAGGTGGTGCTATAGAATATATATATGTATAGGCTTCTTTAATAACATTTCTACATACCTAGCATAGTGAGTTTTGTAGAAACTGAGATGGAATGTCATTAAAAACAACGTTATTACATGATGTCCAATGATGAGATATTTTGCACTTCTGTTTGACACATCTGCTATTGCTCCTCTGACAATTACGAAATTCAGCCAAAGCTGATGAGAGAATCCATGTCTTTTGAGTCAGGTTCAGAGATAAAATAATAGGGAAGGTGAACAACTGGCTTCACTTACTATTTATGGGAACATGGGGATCAGTTCTCATACTGTAGTAAATAAAGGATATTTCTACTGAAGTTTCTGGTTCTACATGTATGTGTAAATAATGTGAAGAGACAATTAGGCCTGCTGAGTTGTTACTTCCAGTGTAACGAAGAAGCTACAAGCACTGTGAACATCATCATTATTGAGGGACTTAATTTTTCTGATATTTGGTACTGGTGTCCCATCTTCAGAAGGAAAAACTTTGGCTATCTCCATTTTCCTATGAGACTTCCCCTGTTTTGCTATGTGAGAACTTAAAGCATTATAGGGCTATTGGGTTGGAGTTAGTTGTACAGCCCTTGCAAATGAGAAAAGCTATAGGATTTAACTTTCAAACCTTTTTTATTACTTTCTCATCTCCTTGAGGAAGGCATAACATTGGCCTGCTATTTTTTTTTGTGCTTAATGTGTGTCCTCTGATAAGAGAAGGTGAACCAATCTTGTGCCATTTTAACTTAAGATATTAACTTCCACAAAAAACCCTGGCAAACATGATCTGTGTGGGGATGTTTGCACAGAGAAGGTTCCAATCCTGAAAGTTTATTCCTACTGTGATGTTTAAGTATTTCTGCTATCCTTATTAACACAGTTGCTGGCATCTCAGTTTCGTTTTCTACAGAAGATGAACTGTTATGTAATTACATGACAGTCAGAATTCTTTTTTTTTCTGTTTAACAATTCTTCTCCCTTCCAATACCTCCTTTATCCTTTGGATTTTTTTATTTTTTAATATACTTTTTCCTTCTGTTATATGGCACACAAATAGAGTTTGGAATGTTTACTGTTCCTATCCTCAGAATAACATCCTCCTCCCCTTCCCCCTCCCTGATCTATGGAACTACTGTCATCTGTATTTAAATAGGAAAAACTAAAACTGAAGGTCAGGATATTTCTTCAGCTCTCTCAAGTCCTGAGTGAGTACCTTAAATGGATGGACCATCTTTCCTCCTCTCTTGTTTGTAAATTTTTTTACTTTAAAAGCATTGGAATTGAGCATTAGAGTCAATAATAATATTAATAATACAAATTTTGCTTTCTATATAACACCACCATGTTCATTTTATTTTAGTGTGCTATGCCCTGGGCTACAGTCTTCTCACTTAACAAAATAAAACTACTCATTATTCTTTTTTCTTTACATCATATTTTAGTGTTTGTATCACTGTACAGATTACTGACAGCCTGTGGCCTCTGCTATATCATTAAATTCTAATTCAGCAAGAACAGGTTAGCTGTGAGTTTTTAGTTGCAATGTATAATATGTATTTCTCTGTCTATATGCAATGTTATCACATTTTTTCCACACAGAGTCCAAAAAGCTCGTATTGAGTATATATGAAGCATTTCTAAACCCACTGAAAGCACTAAAGCATTCATAACCGAATCTCTACTTGCTGCTGAAAAACCCTAGGAATAATTTATTCAAAAAATTGTCGTCTTCTTTCTTCCACATGCACATGCATGAATTAACACTTAATATGTACTTGAATTAACACTTAATATGTACTTCTAGTATTATTTAGAATGTAAGGTGACAAGTTCTTCTGGAATTCGACAGTAATTCTAAGCAACTCGCTAAAGTATTTTTTTTTCCTTTTTTTTTTTTTTTTAAAATAGCAAACAATACTAAAGTAGAATTGTATATATGAGATAGTAACAAAATCTCTAGATGTAGTTAAAGTCCTCCAAGGCTTATGTCAGATAGAGTGCAAAAGAAAGCAAGGAGTCAAAGAGATTTATTGGAATTCTGCTTTTTGCTGGGTGCTGCTTTGGAGGAGGGGGAGGTTGAAGCTCTGGCTAACATCACATTCTTTCCTACATTCCTGATGTGGATTACATTTTAGGACTCAACTGTGGATTCACCACATCCCTAAAAATGGGGCAAGGTATCTATGTGCTGCTCCAGGAGCTGACCAGGCACTACTCAATCCAATCTTTTGCCTAGCAGGTTACTTTGACACTTTTGGAACTGTTTGGTAGTAACTCGTGAACAGTTTATATTGATCCGGTCACTTCAGTGTCTTTCTTTTGAATATATTGGTTTACTTTGATTAGAACTGTTGTGAAAAACAGTCAAGGAAGAAAACCTCTGAATATAAGATATGCCTCAGGGAACACTTGAGAATTGCTAAGAAACAACGCAAACACATGAGATCAAAAAAATGTTAAAGGCCACAAAAGAAACATTGTCTCAGAAGAGGTGGTTATCTACAGGAGCAAAGCTAAGGTACAAGCATTTGGTGGGAAATGCTAAGGCAGGTAAGCCTGCCTCAGTTGCCATCAGGTGATGGCAAATCTTTAGGGGAAATATTCATCTGGATTACTGTATATCCTCCCGTGATTGTTTGTTCTTAATGCAGAATAAACTGTTCTGTGATTTGTGAAGTCTGAACAAGGGATGAATCCTTCAAATTCTTTTGGGAAGGTGTCCTGGTTTCAGCTGGGATAGAGCTAAAAAACTCTGTTCAAAAAAAGCCAACTGAGTGCAACACTTTAAAGGATCCAATAGGGTACAGTTGAACCTGAACACTCACATGTGCAATGATAAAGTGAGGGCCTGTGAGGGCACTTGGGCCCAGGGACTCCTGTCTCTATCCCAGCTCAATGTCAGAGAGAGAGCTGGATGTGGATAGCTCTTCTGCGTGTGTACTGTCTCCCCTGTTAGGCAAGACTTATGTGTGGACTGGATGAAAGCCTTGGTATGATCCAAACTAAATGGCAGTGGGTGCAGGACCCTGATGTTTGCTGTGAGACATGCCAGCAGCTCAGTTTGCACAGACCCAGAGAGGTGGTGGTGGTGATGGAGGTGCAGCTACCCCTGTAGTCGTGGGTCCCTGCCCGCTCCCTTACCTGTCTATGGGCATACTGACATGGGAAAATGAAGGGTCGTCATGACCTCGCTGACATAATTTCATTTTCTCGCTGCTACCTGCAATTTTACGGCTAGTCTAGGAAAGACAGTCTGGCCTATGATAAGTTTAGGATTATACTAAAACTCTCGTATTCTGTGAATCATATTAGCTTCAAATTGCTCCCACCTAAGAAATGGCTTCAGCATCTGAGGTTTAGTATATGTGAAACTAGAATGAAACCTGCAGATTGTCAGTAAAGCATTTTCATCCTTCTCATAAGCATAGCCAACTTAAGACATTTTTTGTTTTTCTAAATCTGACAAGCAGATTTTGCTCTACAGAATGTTTTCAGTAGTTCCTGATATTAATTCTCGTTACTGTTTATGGACATAGGGTATTAATTTTTCCTTGCTCAAAGCTTAAAACACAGAATCATTCTGAGACATAAGGGAAGGGGAGGACCTCACACCTTCACAAGAGAAGCTCTCCGGTGTGGTTTGCATGCTGGACATGTTTGCTGTGCTGCCTTCTGCACTAGGATGCTTCAAAGCACAATGGAAGCATTTATAAAACTTTTTATTGACTAAGGACTGGACGGTCGCATATGGAAACATCAACAATTGCTAACTGATCATGAAATAAAGAAATTCCAGTATTCTAGTGTTATAAAAAGAAGGGGAAAAAAAAAGTCATTCAGAACTTAGTCATATTGGTTCAGCTGTTGTAACCAAAGACTGATAAGATAATAGAGGTCTTTGTGGCTGTTTTCTACTGAAATGCTTTATCTTTATGATGCACTTGGGGCCCTTTAGAGTGGAAAGCTTTTTAAACTGCTGTTGGAGTTAGAACTCAAATTAGATGCTATTGCAATGGCAAGGGGGCTCCTTAGTCAGGCAGCCCTCACAAAGTGACTTTTATCTCCGAAGCCCTTCCATTAGATTGTTACTTTCTTCTGTTTTCCCTGTTTATTTTTGTTGACTTTTGCTGCCCTATTTTGTGGCATTTAAAAGGTGACCCAATCAAAAAAGGGTAAATGCTAAATGCTGGACAGAGCCTGTGAAGTAGAGACATCACAGCCTATCTGATGTGTGCTGCAGACTGCCGTGTTAGACAGAATGGTTTAACCACGTTATCTCTGGGCAGCTAAGATCAAATACACTTTCTTTTATGTCTAGCATTGTGTTTTTGCTTTCTTTTCAAACAATGACCATAAAAAAAAAAAAAAAAGAACTAACAGAGGAATTGATTCATAAAGGCTTTTTTTTTTTTTTTTTTTTAAATGCTGAAATTGCTTAACTTGATTCAAAATCATTTTTGATTGTTGGTTGAATTGCTTTGGTTGATGATACTTTGGAACAGCAGTTATGTGATTTAAAGCCCTTCTTAGTTTCTGGCAAAGTCCACACTTCTTTCTTGAATTGCTGTCTCTTGATTTCATAAAAGTCACACTATGTGTTTATTCTAAAAACACAGCAGGGCTAATCATTTGTGATTTATTAATTTGTATTTCCTGTAAGTATATGGGGCAAAAGTTAGTTTAGATGCAGTGCATAAACAAGGATGATATTTGTCATGCTTTACACTAATCACAGAATTCAAGAGAACCAATAATACTTTGCAGCTGTGTAGAGATTCCACGCAAAGATCTCAAAGCACTTCAGAAGCATTAACTAACCAGGCATAAAACCGTCTGATTGGTAGTGTTTTACTTTGTGTACATGTTGGGAAACTAAGGCAAGCACATTTAAGAACCCACAGTAATTTAGTGTCACAGCTAAGAATCCTACTTCGGCAAGCTTTGGATCACGCCTATAAATTTTTGGCTTATTTATGACTCCAGTATTTTGTCTTTTATTCACTTGATAGAATATGTGGTTTTATCCTGTTTTCTTTTGCTGAGTATCAAAGAGATTAGTTTAAATTATACTATGTAAGTCTAGAAGTCTATTTTTTGTTATTCCTGCTTATTTTTTCCCTTACCAGCAGTTATTACTCTGCCTCTATCTCATGACAACTTGCCACAAGGACATTTCCAAATTTAACATTGAAAAGCCTCCTGTGTTTTTTGACATGCAGCTACATCTGTATATTGACTGAATATGTAGTAAGAGGTTACAGAAGTGTTTTAAGGTGGTAAACCAGAGATTGATATAGGAACTATAGTTATATTATGTATCTATAATTAGAGGATACTAGATTTTTAATCTTTTTTTTGCAGTGCTTAAAGAAATCTAGGTAGATGAAACGCAAGTTGATGTCCATGATTTTTATTAAATGCATTTTATTGTAAGATATCCAATGATCTTTCTATTACTTTGTGTGCCAGAAATCATGTAGTATTGTGATCAGTTTTAAAAGGTAGGTTTTTGCCACAAGCAGAATTTTTTCTAAATGTAATTTTAGACCACAAGTTGAACTCTTTTTTTCAGCAGATTTATAGCTACTTCTTACTTTCTCACTCCTGGTTAGATTGACCTATGACCAGAATTTCTCAAAAGTTCTCTTTGATGCCTTAGTTCTGTTCGATCTGCCCATTTTGTCTCAATTTGTGGTCAAATCCATACAAAAATACAGGGTAAAACAATAAGCACAAACAGAAAAATTAAAGTATTGCTACAACCAAATAATTTTTCAGCTTATGATTGTAATCACAAAGGCAAGAATACATAACCAAAGGACTGTCACAATAATAACTATTTTTTCTGAACTTTTGATAAGACTAACTGTTATATTTTCATTTTAAAAAGAAGTCCTTAAACACTATCGACTTCCCACCAACACTCAAAATTTTAAATACTGCTGGTAAAGGGAGTCAATGGATCAAATTCAGTATATCTGGAGTCACTGAAATAAAGGCCCCTAAGAAAAATGTGTCAATTTTAAAGGTCTTTCCTAACTGAGGACCATTTTGTGATAGAGCCAAAGGTTAATAAAATCAGTAGTGAATGTAGCAATTTTACAGATAAGCTATTCACAACAAGTGTAGTTACTTGAATAAAAAGCTAATTCAGTTCTAAAATGCCACATGCAGTAGCAGTGAATAGCTGCTTTTAGGTGCTTTCTGGAGGAGGATAAAATACAGAATCACAGCACTCTTCTTTTCCAGCATCCCTGGCTGCCTGTAAATTGCTGTGAATGGGACTGTAGGCTGACAGGCTCTATTAAGACAAACTGCCTTTCTCATCGGAGAGATAAAATAAATCAGGTGTTTAGTCAAATTAAAATACTTCAGATGGAGCAGGCCCTGGGGAGCACTGATCCACCTGACAAATCCGAGAGAAACTCAAGACAGATGTGTTTTGGGGATAAGGAAGACCCCATGGAAAAAAAAATGCACTGCTGTCTTTGGAGTAAGAGAATAGGATTAGAACACAGAGAGCGCTGTGATATATAATATTTTATGGAAGCTGGCATATTTATGGTATATTTTTTACTAAGCTTTTTGTTTTATCTGTTTTTATGGCAAATATGTTTTACAGATAGCTATATTTTTATTTTATTTATAGATACTTTTAGTCAGCAGAAGAAGTTTATTTACTGGTAATGAGTTTGGGAATCTCATTGCTTGCTGCAGTAAGTGGATGCAAAACAGATGATGATGGCATACAGCTACTGATGACCTCTCTTGGCCCAGCCAGATCAGCTCAATCTGGTCTGCATTCTGAGCAAGTTGTTTTTTATTGGTATTTAAACTGTAAAATAATGGTTGGGATTTTCCACTCTAAAATTAAGTTATACACCCACCCCCCCCGTTCATATAACAACATTCTGCATCTTATGCTTTTTCTTGTCTTGAGCAGTGTTTGGTTAGGTGTCTTGCAGCTTCATGGAGGTTTCCTTATTTTCCAGGAGCACAGTGTACATTTTGTGGTCATCAGTTCTATTCTGTTGTTGGATAACATAGCACAGTACAAATTAAAGAGTAGAGTACTTTAAATAGGGTCATTCATTTCAGGTGTGTTTCTCTGGGGGGGAAAAGGAAAGAAAAACAATTACTATGAATTCCTGAATAAGAACAGTTACTTCTGCCTGCTATTGTATAAAATTCAGAAAAAAAGAAAAAGAAATGACCTTATAAATTTGCTGCAACTATATCAAATGGTTCTAACTAATCATAACAAAACAATCAAGTTTTGTAGCCTTAACAGGCACTCTTTGTGGTAGCTTTCTACTCATATTATGAAGCAAGTACAAAGTATCAGAATAATATGGAAATGGAGCAGGAGATTAATATCTGCTTTGGGTGTGTAAAATATTTTATGACTGTAAGATCAGGGGCCTGCATTGCAATGCCAAAGCTGCTTGACAGATGTGAAAGTCTCAAGCTGTGGTTTCCCAGGTGGCAGTGGATGGCAATAAGTATCATTTGAGGCAGCAGGTTGCTTCCTATTGGCTCTCTAAAATAGGTGGAGTGGTTGATCTCTTCTAGTCATGATGCGCAAGGGATTTTTTCTTTGGCAGAACAGTCTTTTATCTGTGAAAATGAATTTCAGTATACAATAACATATTCAAAAGCACCTAAATAACCTTTTATACGTGGTGCAAAATCTTCAAGACTGAATAATAGATTTTAAGAGGGTTAAGGTAAGTCCATACCAAAGTTGCAGATAATTGAACTGATGTCAACAGTGTGGAGCTCGGTACAAGCTAATAGATCCTGGCAAGGCAGTACCTTCAGTGCAGATATTTTCCTGGCCGCATACCTGCCTAAGCTTACTTTCAAAAATCTTTTTTTTTTTTTTTCGTTGCTTTGAAACAGTTTTTTGCACGGAACTCTTTTATTGCTTCAGTCACACATATCACACTAAGGTTTTGCAATAAGTTAGTCTGAATAGTAGAGGGTCCTTCAGGTTTAACTTAATGCATCCATCATACTTCTTGTGACTAAGAAAATTGCCAACCATTTCTAAAACCTACTACAACAGAAGTTACTCATTTTTCCTTGTCCAGAGGCCTGTGTCACACATATACTGAATTAAGATTTGGCATTACAGGGTAATGAAACGTTAGTTTGTTGCAGACTCTTTTAAAACTAAGATAGTTAATAGTGGCTAAGATATTGAATATTTTCAGTACTTTATGTTGTTAAATGCAATTAGGAAATGTACAGAAAAACAGGTACCCTTTGTTTCTGGGACTTTGCTTTGTTTAGAGTGAATGACTTAAGCCATGCTGTTTCTTTTTCCATAGAAAGCAATTATAGACAGAGGTTTTCTTGTATGCTGCTTTTGCAAATGAAATTCTGTTTAAGAATAATATTGGTCCCATCATAGCACAGTGTAAGTAGTAGAACATCTTGGGTTTGTGACCTGCTTGGCAGGAGTCTGTTTTGTCTTCCCTCTCCTTATGAAACCTGTCAACCTCTTTCTTCTCTTCCCTAGAAGATATCCATCTTACTCCTGGGAAGAAGGTGGAGTCATAATTTTGGTGACAGTTTCTCCATTCTCTCCCAGGTCCTGTTCCTCACACATTTTCTTCATCTTCAAAAGTCCTGTGACTTCTTTATCACAGTCCTCTATTGTGAATGGAGGAAAGGAAGGATGCAAATACCCTCTCTTTTGTACCACTGCTCATATCATTGTGGCAGATTACAGACCTGACTAGTTCTTGATTTGGTTTACTTCTTCTCTAACTCTCAGTTCTCCCGTACAACATAAAATCGCTTCATTTATCCCACTTCCAACTGTAAACCTCTTTCAGATGCTCTTCCAATATTCCTGAACTGCTACCTTACTGTAATTATATTACCTGTTTTAGAGCTGTGGGTCTGAGATGCTCACACAAGGAAATACAGTGTATGGCTCAAATATAGGAGCTGACATTGCTGTTTGTGACAGAGTAATATGTTCATACATAAGATGGGTTATTTTTGGATTGATTTGCAAAAGGACCCTGTACCCTCTACTTAGGAGACCCACGCAATTTAGCCATAAACAGACCATTAAGCATCATTAGTGCAAAGAATAAATGTACCGTAGTTTCATATTAATTAGGTGTTCTCTGTAGAGTAAACTTTGAAAGTTAAATGAAAATTTTTAAGCCATTTTCTCAGGTTAGCCATTTCTCTTAGGGACAAGTAGAGCTCATTTTTAATACACATTCCATAACCAAAGCTTATATTTACCCAAATGACCTACCAGATATATGGGTATTTTAGAGAAATGATCAACAAACTATTAAACTGCTTCTTCCACTGAACAGCATCTTTTAATTTTTTTTTTTTAGCATTTTTACATACTTGGGGAAAAAACCAACAAAATATATAAAGTGAAGGAAAATGATATCTAATAAACTGTGAATGTATTTATCACACTAGGCAGATTTAGATGGAAAAGGTATAGGGATTTGTACACAGTGCATCGTTAATTACTCCTGTCAGAAAAGAAGAAATACTCTATCATTTCTGCTCCAATTTTTGTTATATCCTCCAGTGCTTAGAGCACAGCAAAGCGATGTGCTAGATTCTTTTGGGATTTGTTAGTAAAATATATATTCGAGCTGCTACTTGAAATAAGCATGTTGGTGATTCAGCCAATTTTTTTTTTTTTTTGTGAATATGCATGGTAACTATTGTCTATCTCATATTTACAGTACATCTTTCCTGCACATTTAGGTACACCGGAAAGCCTGGCAGAAAAAGAGCGACAGCTCTCTACTATGATCACCCAGCTGATCAGCTTACGGGAGCAGCTCCTGGCTGCCCATGATGAACAGAAAAAGCTGGCAGCCTCACAAATTGAAAAACAACGGCAGCAAATGGACCTTGCTCGCCAACAGCAAGAACAGGTGAGGCTCCAAGAAAGAAACCTGTGAAAATGTTTCATGCAGAATGCATATCATAAACACTGTTCTGCTTGGTGTTTCATCTTTTTTTTGATACAAGAGCTTAAATATATTCAGAAATTACATCTTTTTCCAGAAAGAGGAAAAAGTATAG
>WAAD01007334.1:15021-33850 GCA_013389945.1 Fregata magnificens
AAAGTGGGTGTGGACGTTCGTATAATTTATTTCCTAGAATAAATGGCATTTGATAGATTTCACAGTTCTTGTTTCTTGCGTTGAGATGCAATTTTGGGAGTTACAAATAAGACAGACTATAACCATTATTTAACTCTTTCTCTTTTTGACAAGAAAATAATTGAACAAAAAACCTTAAGCATCCTCAAACCTTCAAATATCTTCTACAATTAAGGTTTGATTTGTTTGTGTTGTGGGGGTTTTTTGTGTGTGGTGGTTTTTTTTTTTTTTTTTTTTTTTTTAAAGATGCAGTTGTCCAAAGAGCTGTCCTTTTCTCATTGTACAAAAGTGTAACAACAGTGATCCCATACACTAGTCCCCTAGACATTAGATCAGACAGATCCAAATTAATGTGTGGTTTTTAGGAACCTGACATTATTACTAAAATTATCTTTTCAGTTAAATGTATTTTATAGGATATATACAGCAATATATGCTCTGTTGATTTTAATGAGTTGTGACGTCTGGTATTTTATGTGCTTGAGTATTTGCCCACATGTAGGAATATGGACTCATCTCCTAATGGAAAATAACATAAAGGAACACTGTAAAAAATCAGAAGTTAGAATGTCATTTAGCCATCCAGAGATGACACAGTAATTAACTATTGACACTTGTGAATAAGCTAGCACAAATTAATCTTGACACATTTGCAGACGAGTGATATCTTACAGTGAACACTTTGTAATTATATTTCAAAATGAAAATTAAATGACACTTAAAACTAGGTTGTCATGCTCAATGAAGCAAGCATGTAGCTCAACCGATAGGCAAATAAAATTCAGAATTTGAGCCACATGGTGCTTGTGTTACCCTACTTTACTGTGTCAAGCCTATACATCAAGACTATGCTACGGTAATTGCATTGCAGGGTATTGGATACATTTTCTATCACAGTGCCGTTCCATCTAAGAGTAACCATTGACATTAGATGCTTCATGGTATATTTCTGGTTTTCATCAGGAAATGCCTATTCAAATGGTACTATGTTGTACATGCAGGTACAAAAAGCTGTTCACAAACAGTCTGAACTCTGGCAGATCAGTGCTTTTGCACATGTAAACAAAGATCTCATCCTTGCCTTGGCTATAGCTGACCATGTTAAGTAGCAGCCAGGTCACCAGCAGCTCTAAACATTTCTGGACATAGGATACTGTGTATCTGTGAAAAAAGATACAGCACTCAGAAAGAATGACCCATGATGCAGGTCCATGTGGTGTCAGTTTTCAATGTGAAATTACAAATAATTCCTTTCTGTAGCTGAATATAATAGTAATCTTTCTACTATCTTCACTGAGATTTTAGCAGCAGGGACAATGTGGGCATAAACGCGACAGAGCTTATCTTTAGTGACCAGCACTACACTTCTAAGATGGAATAGCACAATTGGTGTGTTACTCATTAAAAATAATAACTCAAGCACTCATACAGGTTTTTAAATATTCTCTGTAGCACAGTTACCATTTGAGTTGCTTTTCCACGCAAAGACAGTCCTGCTGACCACTGATCTGACAATAGATGACCTGAAGTCCTAGGAGCTGCCCCTAGGTTACCTGGGCACACAGGCAGCTAGCTCTGTTTGAACTACCTTTTTTACTAGCAGACCAGGGCCTGCTTCTTCAGTCTTCATTCACCATATTTTTACTGACTTTACTGGGAGATTTATCCAGAAATATTTGAATGCCAGGCTCATAAAGGGAGTTTGATCCCTGTTACAAGCATCAGTGTAGTGGGCTATGATAGTTGCTTGATTCCTTTTCCATGCGGCGCTTTGCCTTGATCCAGCCCCCGAATCACATAAACCTCAATTTGTCTCTTTGAGGCCACATGCAAGACTTAAAATATGTAGGAATTTTGTGTTGGTCTCCCATACAAAAGTGAATTTTAACTGTAGCAGTGAAAAAAAAGACAGAGATATTTCCAGGTGACAAAGTGAGAGATTAAAGAAAAGACAGACTTGATCTCTGTGTGTGCACAATTACAAGCTGTTAATATGTACCTGCAGATTCCTTAGGAGTTAATCTGAACTGTTTGCACTAAAACTATGTGATTGTTTATTTCTAAATCAGCTTTGCTACATTTCTGTAATTTTTTAATCATAAAAACATTTTACGTAGCTTTCTCTGTTTATAACAGAGAAGAGTAAGCGTGCTCAGAAGATGGTGGGAAAGGAGACCAGAACGTTTTTTGCGAAAACCAAAACAGTGGATTCGAGTGACCAAGCTACCTTTGTCACCAACTTCTTGCTGTTTTATGTGGTTCCTCTGCTGTAGATAAATATTTATAGGAGGGGAAATTATACTTAAGAAATGAAGGTAGCAGAAGTGCTGAGGCTGGGGTTTCCAGGAAACACAAATCTTGTCCTTGTTTCAGTTTGCTGCACATTTGCTCTCCTAAAGCAGAAGTCCAGTTGTTCCTCCAGCTCCCTGCAGCTTCTCCCCTGTAGCTGCAGTCCATGTTACCCATTGCAGGGAGCAGCTCTGCAGTCTGAGGGCAGGATCCTATTTCCCTTCTGCTCTTGCATGCTGATTTTCGATGGTTTGTGGGAATTGGGCCGGGGGAGTCTGGGGCAGATTCACTTGCTTCTCTCCATCTATGTTAGAGAAGGGATATAGTGAACCTTTACCCTGCAGATCCCTTACTGAATCTACCAAATGAGGGTAGGAATATCTACATATTTCACAGGGTCGTGTTGAGGATGAGTTACTGAGCACCAGGTACTGCTTTTACACAGAATGAGACCCTACTTCCCTGAGTAGTTCCAAGGAAGACTTTGAGATTTACAAGAGAAGTGATGTGCTGCTCATTGTGAATGAAGTTAGAGAAGCTTGCCCTAGAAGCTTGTTCTGAATAGAGAAACGTCTATAAATACTAGCTAAGGCTCCAGTTCAGCAAAGCAGGAAAATGTGTGTTTAACCTTAAGCACCTGAGTAATCCCATCCCCATTCAGCAAAGCACTTAATTTTAAGCATGTGTTTCGTTCCCATTGTAGCTAACAGTAATGCATCATAGTCAAAATCACCACAGGCTTAAATGCTTTGTTGAATAGTGATGAGATTATTCACATGCACACAGCTAAACCCCTGTTTCTATGCTTTGCAGAGTTGAGGCCTAAGTGCTTAAAATATATATTTCTTACTGGCTAACTGGATTTTTATGTTGCATTTACATTTAAGATGTTTACATCACATATACAGATACCTCTAAAATATCCTTCTTTTTTTTAAAAAAAAAAATGCTTAATAAAAATATAGTAAAGAATAACTAACAAGATGTTTTCCACTCATAATATTGAAGTTTCAATATTACTGTTTTAATTTAATAGAAATTTTATTTCTAATAGATTGCAAGACAACAGCAGCAACTTCTGCAACAGCAGCACAAAATCAATCTACTGCAGCAGCAAATTCAGGTCAGTGTGTTTTATTGCTCTCTTATGATTACACTTAAATTCTATTTATGGAGAGGGAAGGATCTAAAATAAAGCAGCCACATGCTTTACTAACAAGCCTCAGTAAAGATGCTCTTTATGGAGGATCTTTGTGTCTTTGAAAATTATTGTCAAACATCTTCGTGGTGGAAAGAGCTTTTCTTTAATAAGCAGAGTTTTCTTCTGAAAGTTATGAACTATTTCTTAAATCTTGTCATTTAATTCTGAAATCTGCAATCAGTTTGACTTGTATTGTGTGAAGTAAAAGCAAAGTCTCAATCATTGTTTATAGAACTCCGTATTCTACAAAGGCAAAATTGGCTTTATAAGAAGGTTAGAAGAATGTTTTCCATTTCATTGACTAAAGTAAACAGCTATAGAATAGGATAATAGACATTGAGACAGTACTAAGTCCCTGGGACCAGTCTGCTCATGTACAAAGACCCACAGGTGTATGAGTCCCATGTATCTTTGGAGTAACTGTATTTTGTGGTTCTGGGAGTCTTCTGGAGGTATTCAATTATCCATACTTGTACTCAGAATCTGCTTTAACTTTGCGCAAATATATGCAGGTAGGGAGTGACAGGTAGGTAGAGGCATTGTTGACATATGACTGTATTACCTTCTCTGCTTCCCACTTTGTTTGAAAGCATTTCCATGGGCCTGCTCTTTGATTTAAATATTTTGGTTTGGTCTGACAGATGATTGTGTTGCCAATCAGTTCTTCTAAGTTTGGACTATCAGTTTTTTTCCTTAATCAGCTGGTTGCCATGTTACTAGGTGCCAAAACTGAAGTTTTTCCTTCCCTCATCCCAAAGGAATGCTTGTAAATGCTTTTGCAAATATTGTAATGCAGTTTCAGTTACACTTTAGGGAGTTTAATTAACATACATAAATATGTTGTTACCTGGGATAAGAGACACAACTGAATTTTAAAGCACCATTTGTCATTGCCTATTGGAAGACTGCATGTTCATATTAGGTGTACATAAAGGACAGAAGAGATGTAAGAATAGTGAAAGGAAAAAATACACCGTCTTCTCTAAGTGTTATTTGCAAGTCTGGCTTCAAAAACCAAACAAACGTAAAAAATCTTTACATGGCATAAACGCTATGATTGAAACATAGCTGAGTCTGCTAAACAGAACAGTTAGTTGACTGAGAAATTTCTAATTTTTTAAATTCCTTTAAAAATTAAGACACAGAAAGAGGAATCATGACCAGGTAATTTTTGTTCCTATTTGGAGAATGTGGGTATGTTTTACTGGGAAGTATCCTGCTCTGTAGTAAAAAGTTTAAAGGTACTTTAGGTTTCAGCTCACTCAATACTTTCCAGTAGCTTTACCCTTCCACTGAATCCGGGGAAAAATGGTCTTAGAATAGGCTGCAGGTTCATTTTAGAATAGGTTGCAGGTTCATTTTCTTGTTCACTCACAATTTTCCTCTTATATAGTGTTGAAACCTCCACAAGTTTTCTTTTGCGTCCTTTCCTAAATGTATATGCAAAGAAGTGTTTTAATGATTGTTCTGTTCATGTGAGCTAAATTATTTCTTGGTGATTCTTCCCCATATTCCCCATATTTGTTTCAAAATTCTTGCCAATATAAGCTACTCTTATTCCATAGTTCCTCAGTAGTTTGGCCTCTTTATTTATCCTTATATTTACATGAATCTAATCAGTGTGTTTGAGGCACTGAGGACTCTTTCCTCTCCCAGCTCGTTAGCCAAATTGGTAGTGGGCATCTCATTGCCCAAGGAACATTGTAGACTCCAGTATGAAGCACTAGGCTTGTTGGGCAGATGCCACCTCAAACATACATTGATCTTACAAGGAGATTACTAAAAAAAGTTTCTTAGGAGACTGTTTCCTAGGCTAAACACCAGCTTACATAGTCCATTTGCTTGTGAGCCAATTGGTTCCTCTTTATTTAGTCTCTCTTAATTCTGTGGCAGGTTTGCTAGCCAGGAGTTGCTCGGGGGAGAAGTTAGTTGCTAAGTCACCTCTGCAGTTCTTAATAGGTTTGTTGCTATTGAATTGACTATGAGTGTTGCAGTTTGTTGAGACCTGTAGCTCCCTAAGGTCTATAGGTGGGATGGAGGTAAACCAGGAAGCAGGCGACAGATGCAGTGCCGTGCCGGTTCTCCCAGGTCCCCTCCCAGCGTCTTCCCAGGAAACCTCAGTACCAATACTGAAGTTGTGCTGGTGACTCTGGGTGGAATTCAGCATATCAAAAGTAGGTAACTGCAGTGTAGACTCTGTCTCAATTAATTATCCAGACTGTTTTTATAGTGAACAGAGAGAAGCAGAGTGAATAGTTTTAGGATGCAATTCATCTTGTCCTAAAGTAGACATTTAAAATGTCAGATGAATTGTTCCCTAAAATGGCTGTTTCTCTCCATTAACTATAAAGGATATGGATGCCGATGCTTGTAGTCTAGAGATCTGAATTGAGATGCGGTGAATCATGCTCTCTGTGGCTTGAGGGGAAAAAACAATTTTCTAATAAATGTTTACATTCTCAGTTTAGTTTTTGGGCTTGGCAGAATTTGGAACTGCGTCCCCAATAACTTGATTTTATTCAGAAGGTGAATTTGTTTAGAGACACTCTTGAGCAACCCTTTTTGGGAAACAGTGATTACTTATATAAAATGGAGTGGATTCTTATCTATACTTTGTATGCATGGAAAAACAATAGTACTCTTCCCTGTCACTCCCCTTTTGACGAGATTACAAAATATAAGTAGCACAGGTGCCAGTTCCATCTGGGCATGGGCCTATTCATGTCACAGCTACTTGAAATAAGCACAGTATGTTCTCCAGGATGCAGGAACGGGCCATTGCTGATGCAATGTTTTCATCACATGAGACACACAGTGTACCACTGTCATCTTCTGGGGTACAGTGTCAATTCTTAAACAATAATTTCTGTGAATAAGTGCATCCAGTTTATTTAACCATTTAAACAATTAGAAGTGACTTTAGATGGGGCTTACAAGACTGCTGTCAACCACATATAAAAGTGTAAATAACCCATATTAAATAAAACACGTCTTTCCCTGGACACCTACTGGGTTAATTTACTGAGAATTTTCATTACTTGGTATTTATTATTTACATTGTGTTGTATATTATTTGTTTATTTAATAATTTTAACACCTTATTTCATTTAGTTGGGTTTTTTGTTTTGTTTTGGGTTTTTTTTAAGACCATTTTACTGGAGCACCTTACTCCAGACTTGTTATACATCCAAAACTTTGTCAACAATCTATGAGCAAAGAGGACATTAGTAGGCTTAGCATATGAAAACAACATAGGTATTTCAAGAGTACTGAGGTCATTAAATGTTCTGCATAATCGTGTCATGTTTTCTAAGTAAAGCTAATGTTACCTTCAGGGTGTGCATGTTGGGGAAAGCAGTTTTGTCTGTTGGCTAAAGGGAGTGGGAATCTGGAGTTGTTCTCAGTTCTGTCTCTGATTATCTGAAATTTGGCAAATTGTTTCCTGTTCCTCAATTCAAATGTAATGTTTTGAGAATCCTAAATGAAAAATTAAAAAAAAATGCAGTGTATTATTACTTTTCAGCTCAAATGTTCATAATGTTCATAAACACTTTTCTACAGAGGAGTCCATAGAAATGGGAGGAAATCTAGTACGCAAAGTAAGTTCTTCATTCTGCAAAGCTGTGCAGAGAAAACATTGCTTTTAGTGGAAATAAAGTTGAGAAAATACTGTAGGGCAAGTAAGAGCTCACAGATCAGTCTCCAGGTTGATTCAGATTTTTTAAAGAACTTTCTTTTTCATTTAGTAAAAAGTATTCATTCTTAAAGTAGAAGGGACAAAATGAGACTATTTCAAGGACATCTCTTAGCCTGTGCTGTGAAAGCAAAAACCTCTAGGGATAAGGGAGAAAGCTGTTTAAAGCACGAATTTGGTGGTACTTAATGAAGATAAGACTACATTGGAAGAAGGGAAGGCTTGCATCTCTAGAATGGTTCCAAACTTCAGAACGGCTTGAGGCCCTGAAATCCCTGTGAATTCAGTGCCTTGTTGCCAGAATTTAGTCCTTTTAGAATGAGGCTTGGGGACTGCTTCTGACCTCACCACCTCCAGGTGAGGAAGGGGTTGGATCCCACTGATGCTTGGAGCATGTTGCTCCAGAATTTCCCTCTGGGGGGTGGTGTGGTGTGGATTTAAGGGCTGAAAGTTTGAGGGCTTCCCTCCTCTGGTGGGCAGGCTTCGTTAGGGCAAGTGGCTAAAATCTTTAAAAGGGACACTAGCTGTTGAGCTTTTCTGCAAAAACTTGTGATGGGTATTACAGTGACAGCTGATCCAAGCTGCTTTCTTCCATTTCCCTTCACCTTATTCCTCTGTACTATGCTCAATGCCGTTGTAGAGCATTTTGTTTTCTGTTTGAATCAGTGTGACTTCCATTGCATAGAAAAACTGGCTTCCTCTGCTCTCATAAGTATTCTGTTTTAATTCAGCCACTACAAATTATTCCTAATAGTAATTTTTTCCTGGTTTTAATCTATACATTCATGCTGGTTTAGTTTCATATTAATGTTCTTGCATGTTCTGTTTCAGTCAAAAAGAGTGAACATGATTACTGTGATAGTAAACAAACAAAAGAATAGTAACATAAAAATTACAACTATTTAAACTGTCATTGAATAGGAATCATTTGAATCATACTTGAAACTTAAGAGGCTGAACCAATGAGTCTATCTTCTTATCCATGATTAACTACTAACAATTCAGGTACCTGGTGAGCTGAATAAGGACTCTCTCTTTATGTGAAGTATATGTCTAAAGATCAGAAATAATTACGTTCCACATTAGCCTTCATGGCCTCCCTGACCTGGTTAATTAATTTTTTGCTAGGATAATAATAGTAGAAATAGATTTAAAGATAGGCTTTATCATTAAGTATGTAACTGACCTCCAATTTTAAGAGCTGAACCTTTCATTTATTGCCTTGTGGAGACAGGTTAAAGCTCCTTGCAGTGAGCTTGCTGAAAACGCACAAGCTGGAATCTAGTTATTTTCAGTCCAGTTACAGTCTCTGAGGTTGTCTCTCTTCGTAAACTGTATTTAGCATTGACAAGCAAAAAACAATTGCAGTGCTACTGTTCTGGCACTAGGGAATATTCTCTCCACCTTTTTTTCTTTTCTGTTTTTTTGTTATTGATCATGAAACTGATCCCCTTCCAGCAAGCTCTGAACAGGACCAAATAAAGCCATTGAAAGCAATTTGATACTTCTATTGGCAGGGTACGCAGATCAGATACTCCCTTGAAAGAGAGCGAGAGTTATAAACAAAGCTTAGAAGTCTAGGAATAGCCCCCAGCTTCAGCAAACCCTTAAAATATTTTGTAATTGTATCTTCAATCATGAATTAGCCAGGCAAAACAGACCTTTTTTGCCTTTATATTTCACTGCTGTATGCTGTTTTTAATTGCCCACAGGCACACTGTTGTGATCTTCTTTGGAAGTTTAAAACCAGGATAAAAATGCAAATCTAATTATTTCTTTTATCTAATCTAATTAACTTTTACAAGTAATGATAGATGCACTGTAGCCTGCATCAAACATTTTAATAATGATGTTTCTGGATTAAAGAATAGGTAAAACTACTGTAATTTAGAAGCGGTCAAGATTATGGCAGTAGAAAATGTAAATTATTGTGGTGGCTTAATAAACTCTAGCTGCAGTTTATTAATTTACAGTAGAAAGGATACATTTCCCTTAAATTCCAGTTTGCTTATGAATTGGTTCCCAGCTGTCATTGGTATCTTTTTTCTTTCTTTTTTTTTTTTTTAAACAGTTGAGTATTAAAAAATCTATGTCTAACTCCCTTCTGCAATGCAGTTGTGTGCACATGGAAGAAAGAAATGCTGTTATGTGCCTGTAACTTGTAGCTGGCTGCTAAATCATTGATTCAAATTCATGGGGCTCTGCTGTAGGCGTGGCATCACAGCTTCTGTCCAGCTCATAACTTGCTTAGCGAAAAAGGAAACTGATCCAATGGAGGAAAGACAAATATACTAAACATCGAAGTCAAATCTTTCATATTTTATTTATTATTACATAGTGGTGTATTAATGAGTTCTAAAGTCCTTATTTGATAATTACCCAAGCAAAAGGTCTATTACAGGCCAGCTTTTTCCAACAAAAGCCATCTTTGTGGCTGGCTGGCTTGGAGTTTTCTCTGTCAACTGTGTGGGAAGAGAAGCAATGTGGGATCCTTACCTTCTGCCAGCAGTCTACCCTTTAATAAATATTTCGGCGATGGTCCCTATCCTTTATTCAGCTTTTTCCATACTAAAAATGCTTTGGCGTGACAGCATGGTGGTGGCCTAAGCAAAAAACCACATTGTGCTAGAGGTCACCCCTCCTGTGCTACTCCTAAGCTTCTGGTCTTGCACCTTGGTCCCCCATTTGCAAGGGTCCTGCTAGCTGCTCTGCCCCTGAGGCCCTCAGCCCCTGGAAACAAGATTTATCCTGGCAAAGCAGGAAGTAGTTCTGGATTTGACTCTTAACACAATCCTTAAAACTGTATGCAGTCTTGAGGTGGGGAAACATGTTTTTAAAAATTTTTACTGTGACCTTCTAAGAGTTAAATTGGCTTTCTTGCAGTTTTCTAATTCACTATGTGTTTTTTTCTTTTAAATAGCTTTATTTCGCCTACCCGAATCTAAACAAATTGTATTTAATGCAAAAATTAAGCCTTGTGTATCTCTTTCATATGACTTCTCTAATTATAGAGCAGTAAATGGTAGAATAGCATATGTTAGCAACATGAGCAGCAGTCTATGAAATGAGCTACAAGTTAATAAAATGATCTTGTGGTGGTGTTGGCCAAATGTTAGCACACATGTTTCGGAAAGTGATATTTCAACAGACTCAAAGAATAGGGCTTTGGCACACGGGTGCCGAACATGATCTGATGTGTGGAAATTAGTTAAACCAAAGTAAATGTCATTGTTTCTCAGGCTCATGTTGGTGCAGAAAATGATAGTAGCTGCCCTCCCACTTTCCCTCTCCCACGTCTGTTTTAAAATTGGAAATGAAGGCACAGGCATCCATACTCCCCAATTCAAGTACTGATGCTTGGTTCGCTCTGGGTGTGCTGCATTGCAATCTCTCCAGTGGCTTAAGGGTTTGTTCTCAGCCGTGCCTCTGTCAAAGCCAGGGGCTAAAATCTCATTGATTCTATTGAGCCCAAACGCTCATTCCACAGCCTTTGCTTACAGAAAGGCCTCAGTTCTGAGCCCTGTTAATTTAGGGGCATATTATAACTAGCTCCTGAATAACACCAGAGGATCAAGCAAATATTTGTTACCCACCTGTACTGCTGCCCAGGGGTCACTCTCAGCTGGTGGCCTGCCTGTTCCAACCAAGCATGGAGCAACATGCTGTGGCAGCCTCAGTGCTTGCTGATCCAGACACCCTGGTCTAGCTCCCAAAGAGCCTGGCAGAGATTATGTCCCTCCGAACCCCTCTGGTGCTATTCCTCTGGTAGTACAGGTCTGCATTACCCCCTCTGTCAGTCTGCATAATGTAATATTTGCAGTATTGCAATGTTTGGAATAATGCAATAATAATGCACTATTTGCTCCAGCACAGAAAACCAGTTTCCTTCCTAAGTGGCAAGTGCACAAACTAAAATGGATAACTGGGAGCAGAAATTGAGCCAACTGGCAGCCTACCAACAGAGCTGATCCTGTGAAGTCTTATTTGCTTGAGTAATACTTGCATAGCCAGTATTTGATGACTTGTATATTTAAGTGTTACTCACGTAAGTAGGCTTTGCGGAATTGAGCGCCTCATATGAGGAAGGACTTAGAACATTAGTATTGCGGCTGGGATATCAAAGATATAAATGAGGCAGAGGTTTTAGGGGATGTAATTTGTTTTATTAGACAAATAAATGTTGGAAAAACCAGGCAACCTTTTGGGCACACCAGCTCTTTTTCAGGTCTTACATCACTGTTACATTGAAACACATCCCAGGACTGACAGGAACTGCTTAAGATATTGGCCTTTGATTTCTAATTAGTTACTTTTTCAGTGATGATTTTTGTGATTGACCACCATGTGATGGCCAAGAGGGAAAAAATCAGGATTTGCATTACCTTTTTTCTTTTTAAAAAAAAAAAACCCCGCAGTATTTGACACACTCATCAGGGGATAGTGAATAAAGAAAATAGTTAATAAATGTTAGTATTGAAATGACTTGATTTATGGAGATACTCAGATACACAGGCAAGACTGGAATGTGATGATATCAGAGGTCAAAATTTCTGTCTGCCGAAGCAGGTATTTGGAGGAAAATGATGAAGTACAGCCTCACATAAAAAGGCCAAAAGCATTTAGTAAATAAATTGTAAAGTACTTTTTGAAATCTCACAGTAAAATCTTAGTCCATCTGGTAAATTTAAATCCTGACCTAAAGAATCAAATTGTGTGTTAGTTGTAATTGTGGGAACGCTCCAGAATGCAAGTGTATTACTGAATCAATTTGAGCATAAAAACTTCTTTTAAATATATTTAATGTCATGACAGCAAGGAAGGAGTAAATGCATTGCTGCCTGAATGCATTCATGAATTACGAATTCACATAAAGAAAGTCGTAGTATGTGCAAACTGGTAAATGAGCAAACCAGATGCTGTTTAACATTTAGTATGCATTAGATGGCATATATGTAAAAGTAAGGTGAATGAATATTTCTAACATTCGCTGTCTTATGCAACCAGCTAATTCAAACACTCACAGAAAAGTCAAAGCATAGCTCTCAAGGAGAGGTGAATGGCCTTGCCTGGAATTTACCTATCTAATTTTAAAGTCATCGTTAAAGTAAGGAGAAGCTGGTTTATGACTGCAGTTTACACCCTATTTCCTTTTGTCTGTTACATTAGAACCCCCTCTCCCCAAATAATTAGATAATGTAGTGGCTTGTGTTGTATGCAAGACTTATGCTTGTTTGAAAGAACTAGTCTTTTATATAAATCTTGTATATATCATCTTCAGCAAGCTGGGCATTTGCACAGCTTGGGTAAATTATGTCTATATTGAGAATCTAAGAAGTTACACAGTGTGCATTCCATACTTGAGGGATGGGAAATAAAAATTGATATACTGTGCGGCGCATGATATAACACAGTGAAATATCTTTTAAATTCCAGAGGGATGCACTGACATCACCACACTTAATTCACATGCAGTAACTCCCACAAAATGTTATTAATTTTAAATTGAAGTTTGTAATCATTCAATAAAAAGAAAATAAATGATGTAAACAGTATACAATGGTGCATTATGAAATGCTGAATTCATCTTATTCACCCACCCAAAATGACAGTATGTTAAGAAAACATTAAAGTTGTAACACCAAATAATAAAACCAAAGAAATTCACAGTTGATGGTGAAGTGTGAAATCCATCTTGAGACACATCACCGCCCCACAGTATGGAAGGGCACTTCTGAGTCAGGGAACTTTATTTAAAGTAATGTGTTAGTCATTTTTATTCTGTAAATGAGAGATTAACCAGTTGGAGGAACATATAGTTAGTTTAAAATCTAGATCAGGTAGATAAATGAGTAGTGTGGGTACTTGCTACAGGTAACAAAATAAAGTTGATAGTGCAATGTATACCTAATACCCCAAGCACAGACAGATTCCTTATTTGACAAGCAATTTATATAATATAAATATAGAAACAAACTTTTTTCAGAGGAGGAGGTATGGCACTTGTTTTTTGCTCTGACAATGAGTGATTTCTATGAAGAACTCCACTATCACATTTCTAGCTTTGCCTTTTCCATCTCATTGAATTTTATTGGTGATATATTTTCAGGATGCTCATCTCCTCTGTAACTGCGTACCTAAGTGTCTCATAAGCTGAAGTGTATTATCCTCACAACACTCTTTTGAGGCAGAATAAAAAGCATATAGATATTTGGGGGCATCTAATTTTAGATATCTAATTTCAGTGACTGAATTAGGACTTTTGACTCCATATATAAAGCAGTCCAGGTGCTGTGAATTACCTTCTGTTGATTAGACAACGAGGTTCCTAATTTAAGCACCTAAGTTAAATTTCCTAAGTGACTTGATCCAGTTCTTATATGAAATTTGACAGATGTGAAATCTGTGGTTTCAGAATTCATAGGGTGGTTCTCTAATGTCTTGATCATCTTTTCTATCATGACTTTCTGTCAACATATCACTTGCCTTAATTTACTCTGATGGAGCTTTTAGCCAGAATGAATTAGCTTCAGAAATATCTGTTCCTTCCTCTCACTCACTCTCCTGCCTCAGTGGAAACCATTTCAGCTAGCTTGAGTCTCCCATGTGGTCGAGCTGCTGACCACATATAGCCATTGTCATACAGAAAGAGGCAAGTGGAGAGACTACTGTCACTGAAGAAGCCTGTAGTTTCCCAAATCCCTGTATTTTTCTTACAGATATGGAACAACTTCCATGGCTGTGAAACATCCTTTGAACAGTGGCTTATTGTGGAGAGAAAATAATTTTTTATTCGAAGAATGCCTAGATTTCTTGGCGGTCCTCGCGCATTTTGTAGGGCATTCAAAAGACTTACTTGAAACAGCCGTTAAATAATGTTTTTTATTTAATCAAAATGGCTGCTTCTAAATGGAGATCTTGCATGCCACATTTTAGGCCAGAATATGTTTTTACGGCCAAGTTATAAACCTCTGAAAAAGGGGGCTTATAATGGAAAGGTTGACACAACATTAATTTTAGTGTTGTAAACGCAATGGTATAATTTTGGAAAAAAGCCTTTATAGCTCTGCTAAGATATTAATTGCAGGAAATTACAGCATATCCTATTAAAGTATTATGTCAGTGGCATATATAGCATATAACACCTTTGCATATTCTCCCTTGTTTTCATGGCAATTTTTTGCATTTTGATCTGTAAAGAGTAGGTGGATAAAGTGGCTCAGAGTTTCTGATCATTTTTGCTCAAAGGGAAAAAAACAGCCTGGGTAATGCTTGCTTATGGCCTACTCGAGAAACAGATCTTCTGTTAACCAGGTAAATCCAATGAGGGCATTGAGGAATGAACCAAATTCTGCTGAAATGAAAGTCTTTCCTTTGTTGTGTGACTTTTGCACCAAGGATTTGAATTTGGACCCGATCCTTACTCACACAAATTAGGTTTAGTCCGATTCTTTCCAGAATGACAACTACTTCTATGACAAACTTATTTTTACTGATAAGGGCTTACTTTTCGTTTACTTATACTTACAGAATCATTCCTAACTGTTACGACTGCATAGCAGATCCAGTCTGTTAACCTTTTTGATTTCTGTTCAGTTAATTATTCAGAATTGCATTTCATGTATATATGGTGGAGGAGAACCTGTAGATCCCTATTAAGTTGAACAATGCAGATAAGTACATTGCATTGTGCAGTTTTTTATTCCTAAGAAATAGGTTATTTATTGCATTTCTGCCACTTTTAGGATTGCAGGGGCATGGTATAATGGTATCATGTTTTCTTTACAGGAATTTTTTCTTATAAGGTAATTATTTGTTAACATCTTGGGTTTAATATACACTGAATTGTAGCCTTTGGGTATAGTCTAAGGTTGGACTTTTTTTAATCTGTGATTTGATTGCTATTTTTAACTATGAAATACTATTACAATAGTTTCTTCTGACTGTCCAGTCTTTCAGGACAAGGGGCCACATCTTCGTATTTGTAAAGAACCTCATATTGAGGTCATGATCCTGTCAGGCGCTTTTCGTTGCTACATTGACACAAATTTGCAGTGAAAAATATCAGTAATAACAACATGCAGGTTTTTTTTTTAATATATAAATGGGACCTGGAGTCTTGATATCTTATCTCTTTTCCCCTCTGATGACAGTGGAGTATGCACAATTCTTTATGCAAAAAAAGTAATGACTGTTGTACAGTAGGTGAGTTTTTAAGAAGATGGGAGAAAAGGCCTTCTCAAAGACCCCACTGATATGCATGTTCATTGGACCGTTGATGTTTCCCATTAATTGCAAGGCTTTAGCATATAACCATCGACTATATCTGGTTTTACTTATCAAATCCAGAACTGCTTTTTCTCTGCCTGCTGAGCAGGGAAGACTCCATGCTGTACCAGTTTCTTTTTACTTGGGGCTCCCAGTATCATCAGGATTAAAGCTGTCAGAACAGTCAGCCCTCTTTATTTTGTGGTTTTAAATACAAAGCGTAATACTGTTGCTTGAGAAATGGCATGCTTTCAATGTGTTAGTTAAAAATTGCCGAGTGGACAAAACAAAAAAAGATCCCTGTTAATAGCAGGCATTGAAATATTGCTTTCACCATTTCAGGGAAAGAAGATACAACTCTGCACTTTAATTTGGTTTTATTCTGCACCACTAACTTGTCTTCATTGGCTTAATCCTACACTCAAGTATAAGGAAAAACTCATGCTCAACTTAGTGAGAGTTTTGCTTCATTGAATGCAGTGCAGGGTGCCATTTCCTCAGCTGGTGTTGTTCGTGTTCTTCCCACTTATGTCAGTCTAATACTAGAAGTACAGAGTTAGGCCCTCTTTTTAAAAACAAAAAGAGCTCACATGGAAATGACAGCATTTCATTTTGCTTTTTTTTGTTCACTGTAAAATATTCCTCTGCTCTGTGTGTGCATTTATGTTTGGGGATAATTGTGCCCATCCACTATAGAGTTCTCTGAGGTAGCTGATATATTGCCTATGAATATTTTTGTCTTGCATGTGTTTACTTCATTTATCACTTTGTGCAATTAATTTTTTTTTTAATCATCAGAATCCTTTTTCTTTTGTTTCATACAGGATAGTATAGATGCGTCTTTGTGATAACACTTTGTAAAGAACAAAACTAAAATGATTTCCTCATTATATTACTTTCCTGTTTGGTTTGTTTTAATTGAGAAAAGACTCTCTTCCTAGGCAAGGCTACACATCTGTCATTTTATTTACCCTGTTGTTTTACTCTCAGTTGAAATATGCATACATTTCACATGTAACTTCAGGATGAACAGAATATACTAGTAATTTACACAATAGACACTGATGATTATTGACCATTAAAGAGTAATAAAACATTTCCTGTGTGAAATAGATGTAGCATCAAATGTCTTTATTTCTGACAGTAAATGTTTCAGGTTTACTTCACAGACGTTAATGTTCTTACATAAAGGTAAAAACCTGGCTACACTCTAGCAAACATAGGTCACCTCTTAATAAATGAATGGTATTGCAAGCAAAAGAAAAAAACACTTTGAAGAAAGTCCCAGGCTTGTGTATATTAACCAGAGCAGATGAAATGATTTATTGGGTTTTATACACGATCTGTAAAGGGTAAGCATTGCTAACAGAATGAGTGGCAGCCTCAGGGAGCTGAGTAGCCCCCAGGGACCAGCCTTTGTTCCTCTGGACTTGACAGGCATGTGTCCCTGTTAAATGAGGGCTTAATTTCTCTCATATGTGCACAATTTCCAAGCTCAACAAAGGCAGCCAGGACTGGAGCTATTTAAAAGAGCCAGCTCAGGAGGAAGCATTCCTGGAGAAAGGGGATGCTAAGGGGCTAATTACTCACCATAATTCAGCAACTGATTTCGCCCCCCCCCCCCAGCAAGGTTTATTAACACGGAACTGCCACTTTCATTTTACATAAACATGCATTCAAATTACAAGGGTGTTATTTCTCTTTGTGAAATAGCCATTTTAAAGGTCCTGCTGACCAAAAATAAAATAAAAGATATTTTCCAAAAGGTGCAGCGAAATCGCCTCTCCAATGTCTTCCTCTTCTTTCTTGGTCTTTCCCTGTCTTGCATATAGTAGTAGGAGTCATCCTCAGTGCTTACTACATTCATGTAAATACGATAATTAATATTGTCCAGATAAATTGTTCAGCATATGTAAAGCATATTAATATTTGCTTAATTGCATGTCTAGTGTGGTATGCTTTTTATAAGCCTCTCACTACATATTTAAATATGTGTTTAGAACCAGCAGATCTTTATGGTGCCTATCAAGGAGTCTAGTGATGCTACTCCGTACAAAAAGTAGGACTTTTTCCCCCCTTTTCTAATGTGGGGCTTCGGTCACTCTGGTCTTACTGGCAATTGGCATTCTCTGTGGACAATAGGCCAATCATTTGACAGAGTGATGTAATTTTTTTTTAAAGTGTGGAAAACACAGTTATTTTCTTTGGACGGTGTTGCCAAATTCTGTTGTTACCTTCAGAGAAACGTGAGCCACTCCAGTGCAACAGGTTTGAAAATGTTGTGGTCATCATTAGCAAACAAGAAATACTACATCATTTCAGGCTTATTTCCTATTCTGAAACAAACAGGAAACTTTCTTGGGAAACAGGCAGCCCATTTGATTCTTCTCGATCAGAACATACTGATCCTCTTAAAATCAGAACCCAAACAGGTGGAAAAAAGTGTTCTCCCATTGCCCTGTGGGGTCATGGGCTGAATGGGCTTCAACATGGCATAGGATAAGGCTTCTGGACGTGTGGCATCAAAGCTCGTAGCCTATGCTCAGGACACGGTGCATGTACCTTTGTGAAAACTGAGACAACAGTGGCAATTATAGAGTGACCTCAGTAGAAGCAGCTTGCTTTTTGGATCGAGACAAGCCTTTGAATGCGAAAGGGATAAAATTTAGAAAAATTGAAACAGGAGCATCTAGTGGAGTGCTGCTTCCAACATTACATAGAGAGTTTGTACAGGTAATATTAGATGTTGCCCCTTTGGCATAGGTCCTATGAAATCTTTGTGAGACTACTCACTGTCTAATGTTACAGACGTAAATATGTTTTTTTGAATTGGATCCTTCATACATGTTTTATGGGGGTTTTTTGGTGTTGGATTGTGTTGGGTTTTGGGTTTTTGGGGGGTTTTGTTTGTTTTTTAAACAGTGCTGTAGGTTGATATTCAGGCAAATGTATGATAACCTTATTTTTAATTTTTACTTCAAGTGGCCACCTTTAGAACCAATATATTATTATATTATACTATATTGTATTATATTATATTATTATTATATTTCCAATATAATGATTATAATTATCAGAATTGTTTTGGAAATTTCAGGAGAAGCTTATAGTCTCTCAGATCTACATTTAAAAAATTGTAATTAAAGAAATATTAGAGAAATAGGGTTTTTTCTAATTTCAGTATTTCTGATCCATTACATAATCTAGGCAACAGGAATAGGTGTTGTCATAGAATTAACAGAGCAAATAATCAGTTTTTATTCTTTGAGCTTCCATTGTACATGTAGGAAGATGGTGAATGTACAAACTACAGGTTGCAGAATGCTAAGAATGAAACTAGT
>WAAD01007335.1:2978-14605 GCA_013389945.1 Fregata magnificens
ACATAAATACTACCTTTGCTTCTCTTTCTCTGTCAAGGAGGTTATAACTTATAGACCACTCTCCCATGTTACAGTCTGGAGTAGAGTCCTACTAGACAAACACTGGAATTGAAGGTTCAAGGGATGGGGTTTCATTCATTCTTTTATAAAATCTGCATTTGGAATGGAGGGAGGGACATGTCCACGCCCGAACCAAAACTCTTTCAGAGCATGACTGTGCACAAACCACAACATAAATATGAGCATGGACAACAAATCTCAAAGAAGTGTTACTTAAGGTAAATAACCTTTCTGTATGCTGATGCTCTAAAGGATTCTACTAAGAATTTAATCACATACTCTTTTTTCATCATAATAAGTGCCCTTTTGGTAGAGGCAGGAAGCTACCCTGCCCAAAGTAACCTTAGGCCCCAAAGTAACCTTAGGCACAGAAGCTGCATTCTTTTTGCCCAGTGGAGCAAGCTAGTTTGTGTAAATTGCTGCTGAGCAAGTGTTAAAATGAATCTAAGCCATGCACAGAAAGCTTCTCACAGGCACAAGTAACTGCTTGGCCTATTAATACATGTAAAGTGCCAAATATAAAACCTACGTATTTTTGAATCTTTTGTGTAATATTTAAGGAAATGCCAATCAATATCACTTTGCTAATGGTATTTGTAAGGAGGCAGGAGGAAAAACATTTCAGAAGGTTTTTCCACAGCATGCTACTGTAGCCCACTGTCTCTTACCCCAGCTCAAAATTTAGAATACTTTAGAAAATGGATCTTTTTGTGGATATTGAAGTTTCATCTATACCAGGAAACAATTTGGCAAAACAAAAATGGACCAGTAATCAAAGCAGTTGGCACTGTTTTCCTACATTTTCCCTGTACATGATTTGGGAATTTACTCCAGCCAAGATTTAGTTTGGCATTGACAACACATGATTGAAGCCGTCTGAAGTACCTCTCTTTGGTTCAGTCTCTGTCCTCATTAGGTACAGGAGAACATTTGGTGCATACTTGGAGTAGAGCTCCCATTTTAGCTCCAAAAGAGGCCTGGTTATCATGAACAAAAAACCAGTCTGTGAACTGAGCCAGTGCATGGTAAGTGGGGACAATCAGGTTTTTCACTCTGAAACCATGTCACTGTACCGAATGTAGCTGCAGCCAGAAATGCTCTGCACTGTAGAAGATAAAAAGGCCTAAATTTTAAAGCAGAAACAAATGTTTGTTTTCACCATCCTAATGCTTGGTCACTTGAACTTTTTTTCAAAAGGTTTTTCAAAGGAGGTTGATGCTGTCTGAAGCTCCCCAAGCAGCATCCTGTACTGGTGCAGAGCACTTAGGCTACCTGAATATTCAGTTCAAGAAAGCTTCACCTGCTGCAAGCTTACTGCTTCCTAACAGCTCATTTGTCAGAAAAGCTCATGCTCAGCTTATTAGCAGCCCATTTTTACGGTCATTATCCATGCTTCCACAACATCTGGCTAAGTGTTGTAATCCAGATTGTGGCTGTTCTGGGAAGTGGTTTCAGCGACTTGAAAAGGCTGTTTAAGTCATGCTTATAACCCTCCCTCTGCCTCTTATCAGTGGGGTGATTCTGAGGAAGTGGCTGTCTCTCTTCTACCTTTTGCATGCCCTTAATAGACCCTGAACTACTTTGAGTAAGGACCATCATTTTATTTGTTCCTGTAGTCTAGCTAAGGGAGTAGTCAACCTCAGATGAAAATTAATTTTTGTAAGAATTACTTAATGATATAGTTGTCCCTTTCTGAACTATTGTCTCTGCATAAGTGCTTTTGTAGTGCCTTAGATGATCTTGTAATGATCTGGAAAGGTTTTATTCATCAGTGTGTGTTCTTCATGCATGCTGTGGTTAGCAAATAACTTGCTCTTGTAGACAATCTTCTGCAGAATTAGGACCATGCCCAAAGGTTAATTCCAGAAAAAAACTTTTCCAGAACTTCTGGATATCAATTCTGCATCGTTGATTTAGGTTCATCTTTTCAATGCAAAAGAGATAAAAGCGTTGTTTAATTTTTGAACATTCTTTTTCGTTCCAGGAAAACAATATCTTAATTTTCTGAATTCTGTGAATATGTAGCCTTTCTTATTTCTGTTTACTATAATTTAACCTGTCTTTTGTTCTCATTTAAAACCTTTTCTCCTTTTTTTAATAAAGCAGAGAGAGTACTCAGTTATTCAGGTAGTAAAATACTCTGCTCATTAGGATTTCCAAACTCCCCAGTAATGCTTTGTCATTTCTCACCCATCCATTCTTGGAAACAGCGTTCCTACAAATGACAGCACAGCAGCAAAAACATGATTGAAGTCACTCGACTCACAGAACATATCCCAGTCTACCAGCGAGATGCATCTGAATGGTCCAAACGCTAAACAACTGCCAATTGAGACACTGATTGGCAAAGCTAGCAACGATTTCTGGCCAACCTGCTTTCTGACAGCCACAAACTAGTTTTCTTCTCTTGATTTTCTTGCCTTCCTTGTCTTCTTGCTTACTGAACTTTGGGCTGTACATAACAGCTGACAGGTGTTTTCCCAGGGGTGGTACAAATGCCCTGGCTCAGCCATTATCTGACAGTTTTCCGGTCGTCCCATACCAAGTAAGTGAGAGATGGGCTATAAGACAAGTAGGCAAACAGTTACACTTGGCACAATTGCTGGCTTTCTGGAGGGAAAGAAACAGTCAATCTCACAATTGTAGTCTGCCTGACACCACCCAACTATTTGCAAAGTGCATTTGGGGAGTTCAGGCAAGGAATGGGGTTGACTGACAAAAGCTAAGCAGAAAAGGCTAAATGTCAGACTCTTTGCAGCAGCTCTGTAAGAGCCTGGCAGATAAAGTGAAGTCTGGAATACAGAATGACAGCAGAGTGATGAGCAGCAGAAAGCAAGATGGTGGTAAGTGCTACAAAGGGTTATTTTTAAAAACTATTATACTAGCTTTAATCAGTACTGCTTTTAAAATCAGCCATTAAATTAACTGCTATTATTAACATCGTTGAATTTTATTAAAAGCATTAAGAACTTTTCAAATTGTTACAGAATAGGACTTATACAGTTGGTTCTCTCCTACTGAAGTTATTTCAGCCTTTTTAAACTAAGGAAAGGTGATTTCAACAGCAGTTCAGTTATAGAAGAAAACTGACTGCATGAGGGGGCCACATTTTATAGCAGCATGCAGGAAAATGCACAAGAGATGTGATATATTCACAAATCTTAAAGCACCATCTCCCACAGTATACTTATATATCTAAATTGGTGACATCTGCATAAACGAAGTATAAAGTGGGTGGAAAATTGCCTAAACTGTCAGGCTCAAAGGATTGTGAACAGTGGTACAAAGTCCAACTGGTGCTTGGTTACTAGTGATGTACCTCAGGAATCGATAGTGTTCATGCTTTTATTTTTGACCAAGAAGATGGAGTGGAGTGCCCTCTCAGCAAGCTTGTAGATGGCACCAAACTGGTGATTTGGGGTGGTTGATACACTGGAGGCCAGGGCTGCTATTCTGGTGGACCTGGACAGCATGGAGAAATGACCTGGCAGGAACCTCATAAAGTTCAAGAAAAGGGACAATAAAATCCTGTATCCTGTACCTGCATATACCCACAGAACAGTACAGGCCAACTGGTTAGAGAGGAGCTTCTGGAGAAACGACCTGGAGGTCCTCATGACTAAATTGTGCCTCTGTGGCAAAGAAGGCTGGTGGCATACTGGCATACTGGGCTACCTTATGGAAAGTGTAGGCAGCAGGCATAAGGAAGTGTTTTTTCCTTTCTATCTGGCATTTATGAGATGGCATCTGCGGTACTGTTTGGGTCCAGTTTGGGGCTCCCTGGTACAAGAAAGATATTGATGTACTGGGGAGTGCCTAGTAAAGGGCCACTAGGAAAGTCATGGGCACGTAGCATCCATGACAGCGCGTAGCATACAAAGACAGACAGAGAAAGATGTGTTTGTTCAGCCTGAAGAGAAGAGGAGAGGCAAAGGACCAAGTTTCCACATCAAAAATCATGACTGAATATAAGGAAAAAACTTATCATCATGAAAGTGATCAAACCATGGAATAGCTTGTCCAGAGATCTGTGAGTTCTCCTTCTCTGGAGATATTCAAAACTTGACTGAACAAGGCCCCAGGTAACCTAAACTAGTTGTCCTTTCTTTGAGTAGGGGATAGGACTAGATACCCTGAAGAGGTTCCTTTTAGCCTTAATCATTTTAAGAGTCTATATAACCATCAAAAGTGGTGACAAAAAAAAAGAGGAATTGTTGATTAGGAGAATGGGAAAAATTCTTTAAAACATAAAAGAAATTTTCTTTGTTTCATTAGTCTCTAAAGCAAAAAAAAAATTCCAGCTTTCAGAACTTTGAGTTATTTCCAATGCAGCAAAGGACAGCTTCTATTTCCATGAGGATGTCTATAGTTAAAATATACACATATAAAAGCAGGAGATCAACACTGTAATAGCAGCAAACATCCTCAGTCTAAGGTGCAAATACTGTTAGACAAAATCAAAGTTTAGAGTTCCAGTAATTATTTTCCTTAGTACAGGATAGCTTTAGGGAAAATGAGGGAAGATTTGCCCAGCAGATTGCTTTTCAGTGAAGAGCACACACTTTACAAAAGCTCATCACTGAACTGCGGGGACCTAGGAATTTGCCTTGGGGCAAGCCCTCTGCTTTCCTACTGCTTGTCTTTGGTGTATATTTGGGATGGAGAAAGGAGTGAGGTAAATCTCTAGATACTTTCTCCTTATTACTGGGAGACGGATAATGGCATCACAGATATTTTTAATTGAGATGATCAACCCTGAAATGATAATCTGGTTTTCTCTTCATTTCAATAGAAAGACAAACACATCAGGGGAACGACTTCCCTCAGGTGCTATATGTGTATAGGCATATACATTTTGACATTAAAAGTATGTGTAGACACTTTAAGAGATTTTAATGCTTAACGGAGGTGTTTTATGGTTGTAATGTAAGTTGTTGGGCTGGTTCTCAGAAGCTTTAAGCAGCAGTGTCGGTGCCAATATCAACAACTCTAGTAATCGGAACACAAATACCCTTTCTTTCTTATTTTGTTTTCAGATTTTAATTTTTATCCACATTCCTATAGCTGTTGCTTTAGTATTATTTTCAAACATTTTCATATAATTTATTGAGCTGTTCTTTAAGTTGAAAGAGTGCTTATACTAAGCATCAGAATAAGAAAAGGAGTAAAAATTAGAATAAGAAATTAACACCTGTAAGGTTTATAATTTAGAGACTTGGCCCTTAAAAGAATAAACTGTACTCATTATAATAATCCCATGAACTTCAGTGACTTTGACTAGGAGCAGGAGATGGTAGTATCAAACCTTGAAAAGATGGTGTAATCCTACAATTTGAGATAAGACAAACTTGAAGAATTTCAAATTGGTAGTCTGGTTTCTGGGATGGAGAACAGAAATACTTCACCTAATACAGTGTGAATACCTAATATTTGTCTCACTATCGAACTTTTAGACAAGAGTGAGGAATTCCACTGGTTATCATTCCCCCAAAGAAGCTGCATTTGCAGTTGGAATTTAAAATTAATTATCTGAGAAGGCACAGGTTTACCTGTTAATTAGATTTTGTAAGATGTGCTTCTTTAGAAATTTATCTTTGTTTTTAGTTCTTTCATTATTTTATTATGGATTAACTAAAGCTCTTTAAACTTCCAAGGAGTTTAAATTCTATATACAGAAAGTGAAGTTTTATTATTATGCTAAATACTAATCATGGCTGCTTCTGACTAAAAATAGAAATGGTCTGAACTATTGGCTTGTCCCTAAATTGTATGTTATGGGTAGCCTAATCCAATCTGAACAAGGTCCCTTGCAGGCCAGTTTTCGTATTGTTATACTGGTTTCTCACTATTAATGGAGAGTGACGGACAAATACAAGTATATACAGAGTCAGATCTAATAGAATAATATATATTTAAAAGTAAAGGTAAGAATTTTAAATGTATGTTCGATGAGCTCCAAACACCACCATGCTGAACGTGCTTCCTGAAGGTCTCCCCCACATTCTACATGCAGATATTTTGACCACTAATACTTCACTTCAGGACACTTGGTGCTGAAAGTGAATTTATCCACTTTGGGAAGGAGGGGAAGAGTGGGAGCTGCTTAAAAAGTAAGCATTACATATCTTAAGTTCAGGATTTTAGTTTAACCAAAAATTAAATATGTTTCTGAATCTGGCCCAAGTTCTTTTTAACATCTATTTTTTCACATTGTAAGCTGATGGAAAAAGGAAGGAAGTCCCAGCACTCTACACTACCCATATGAAAAAATGTACAGAAGATAGTGGGAGAATTTAAGAGCGCTCATCAGTTATTAACTTAATAGCTCCAATTAGAAATAATACTGAATTATGAAACTGGGTATTCTGAGGCTCAAGCAGGAGATAAAAGCTTGTGTTAGTAGTTATTAAATAACAGAATTCTGAAGGAAATTTAAATGTTATATATATTAAAACAATACTTGAATTTAAAATCTAATCTCAGCTGAGAGTGGACTGTGTGTATAGATTAATTAATGATCTCAAACCATGGTCAGAGGTGAAATGCATTTATTGTAATTGTCACTTATCTTGGGTTAAGTAGGAAAGACTCTTTTATCACACTAATATTAGTAAAGAAAATATTTGTTTAAGCCATAATATTTAAATATTTTTCAGTTTCATGACCTAAAGTTCACAGAATAAAATGATCTCTATGAAAATCTGATTTTACACACATTTCTGCATATTTTACCTTTTCTTTTTATTTTGGTCAGAGTAGTAGTTACTTTTAGTTTATGATGAAAATCAAGAAGATGGAGTATGTGGGGAAGATAGGGGAGGAGGGTGACAGGATTCTGTAATGTTAATGACTTAGAAGGGCAAACTCATCCTCTGAGATTCAGATCTTTCAGCAGGCTTTGAATGATTATGGTATTACAAACATGCTGTTAATATATCATTAATTAATGTTGTATTTAATTTGGGCTATAAAGAAGATAAATTGTGTATTTACTTTTATCAATCAATAATACTTTAAGTCATTATATGGTTTGAGTTTGATTTTTTTTATCAATGTTTGTAACAAAAATTTTTAGATATCTTCCATATTACAGTTTTTGATCTTGGTAAGACTTCCAGATAGGTTATGGCACTTGCAGAACGTGAGCTAGTGTTGTCCTCTGCCCTGGCCTTGCTGTCAGTACCTTGATGCTGCTGCTGTCTTTCCTCTCCTCTGCACAGGGACCAAAGAAAACAGCTGTGCCCCAGCTGCAGGGTTGTGAGTTTGGAGCCCAGCCTCTCCTCACCATCCTCGCGATTCTCCTCTCTCCATAGAGGATTCTGTCATCTCATCTCAGTAATTCATACCTCCCATTGTGCTGTCACCCTCACTATAACTATTTTCATAAGTTTAGAGCCGGCAGTTAAAAAAAGGTATGCCAATTAATGCTCAGTATTCTAATAATTTTATTCTAGGAAAACACTATCTTAGATATATGTGTTATAAGCGTATTTCTTGCAGAAGGGAAGAAATTCTGCTCTTCTAGTGAGCAGAAAACTGATGCAATGGGAGTAAACGCTGTTTGTGATTTTGTATCATAAACTAGTGAAAAGACTTTACTAAGAAAATGACATCCTGAAATTAGATTCATTTGTAGTGATGCCACTATAAGAAAATAGGTTTTGTACAATGCTTTGCCTTATGAGGCAGTGTATTTTACAACAAAAGCTGCATCTCTGTTTTATACTGAAAAAGAGAGAAAACACATGGCCGTTTGTCTGTTACTTTCCAGTAAGGCTGCTTAGTAGGGTTCAGTCTCATCAGTATTATTTCAGTGTACCATCCTCTAGGCAGCACTTGCTGAATTATTATACAGGTGTTTCACCTCTTAAGCCTTGATTCAAAGGATGAAGGGCCTCTGCTGTACCCTCTAAAATAAAAGGGTACAGTAACATGTTTATTCATAAATGTTCCAGTTAAAATAAAAAAACCCATGAAAGTGCTGCTGTTTTGTTGGGGTTTTTTTCCCATTTATTATTTTATTCGTTGCTTGGTTGCTTGTTTTTTTTTTAAATAAGCATATACCCAGTCATTCGTTCTTATAAGGAAAAGGGAGAATAAAAAATGAAATTCTGATGGCTGCTAAGACTATAGGTGGTGAAGTAAAATATATAATATTGCAAAATTATACAAATTGCCAGTATCACAAGGTCAATGAGAAGAACAAGAAATGTATAAAGATATCACATTGCTGTTCTTGTTTTTAGAATGACATGATCTATTACTAAATCAGTGTGGAAGGAGGAGGTTTTGGATGATGTAATTCCCAGACTATAAGTGTAGTATACAGAATACATGCTAATTTTGAAAGTGAAGGGGATGTGTAGAGCAGCCTTTCCTTGCAACACAGACAAATCAGAATTACTGAATATCTTCTAGAAGAAGAAATGATTAGTTAAGATGTTCAACCCTAAGTTATCTTGCCTGTTCATGAGTCTTATTTTTTTCTTCTTTCCTTTTTTTCCTCCAAGAAGGCCAGTTTAGACTTCTAAGAAAAATACATAGTATTAAATATCAGGTCTTCTCTACCTGAAGAGCAAAGCACATATAAGCCCTTCAGCAAGAGACCCTGTAGGAAAGCTGAGGTATAAACACACTAATTGCAGAAAAACGATAGGGAAAGATGGACAGCCCTGCAATGTCACTGTCCTGATAGTGATATATAGATATTTTACTTGGAAAAATACGAAAATAGTAGATTCTCACATTCCTCCTTTCTTTTGCTTTCACTTTTTTCATCATCTCCAGAAAGTAGCAGATCAAGACAGTGTTGGTGAGAGGTAAGAAGGGATCCAGACGTTGGGGTAAGTGTCCGAAGTCACAGGCCCAGGTGCACAGACCATCAGCTGAGCTGCAAGATGCAGGGCCAGCTGATCATTTTACAGACACATTAACCGTCCACCACAATCTTCACAAAGTATGCAGTGCCAGTGAATAATCTTTTGATATCAAAACTAGCTATTCATCACACGCATGCAGGGACTAAGAATTTCTCAGTGCCCGGAGGTGGCAAGAGCCATCTCAACTCAACTTCTGGTGACAGGCAGCTCCCTGCTTAGTCTTCTTTTAAGAGAAGGCTCCAGCCAGACCCCATCTGGAGGTCTCTGGGCAATAACTTTTCAAATGTTTGGTTGAATGTAGCTGTATTGCCACTGGACAGAAAAACAGGGTGGTTGAGTCACCACCTTGAGGGATAAAATGGTCTTAAACATACTATTTTCCAGTGTGTTCTCTGACAGGAGCAACAGAGGATGTGAGGCAGATATTTTTTTGAGGGCATAACTGACAGTTTTGAAAGTCATATTCACACTGAGTTGAAAGAATTTGAAGGTGTTCTTGTACAACATATACATTTGGGGATATATTTGTGTCAAAATATAATCTCAAGTAGATCTTGCTGCAGTGAGGGAATGGGCCTTTGAGAGTGCTCTGTCACCGATCCCCTGCTCCCTTGTAACTGCAAGTCCATACCCATCGCAAGAAATGGATGCTCTAGAAAATGTCACAGTGAAATTTGTGGTATCAGTCAATGGCAAAATGTCCAAATGTCTAAAAAGCAGGGTTCATCATCTTGTAAGAGAGACTAATCTTTCCCTCTTAGACAGAAAGCTAAAAGTCATGAAGAAGTCCTTGGAGAAAAGGGGAGTCTAAAAACCATAAAAATACTTAGAGAATCTTGAAGACTCAGAGGGACGTCTGCACTAAACCTCGGTAAAATCGACCTATAAAACTCTTGTTATTTTCATAAAACAAAATCACTTTGACTGTATGTGTCAGGTGCTGCTGAGTTTGAATAAAAAAAAAAGAGAAGGAGGGGAAAAAGGGGAAGGGAGTAATTCGTCAGCAGCCATGTTTACATCTAGTCTACGGTGCTAATTTCTTTCTTCTTAATTTTGTCTTGAAATGTCTTGAAATGCCATGCTAGGTAAAATGGGAGGAAACCAGGATGAATATCCTGACTTCTTTCTCCAAAGCTGAAGGTCTGCTAGGTTATGGCACATGTTTTTGTCTGTCATAAGAGACATTTCCTTGTGACTAGATCATTTGTCTCTGGAACTCCTCTGCTGGACGTCAAAGATGTGACAAATGTGAAAGAGAGCTCTCCAGCTTTTCTACTTTCTTGTTTTCTCCCCAGTTCCTGATCCAAATGAAAATCACCAAGTTCCTTAAGTGCTGGGCTCTATAAAGTCATCCTCCTCTTCCTTTCCCTCTTCAGAGTGAAGCATGCATTACCTATAGCCTTTCCCTGGGCTGGGGGCAGTGGCTGGCTCCTACAAGCCGCAGACTTCACTTCACTGGCTCCATGCAGTCCTTGCATCTGTTCCTCACATTGCTATAGGTAATAGCAGCAAAAGTAATGTGAGAAGGAAATATAACATCTCCCCTAGCTGGTGGCAGGATTTTTCTAATCTTTAGCAAATGTAAATATGTAGGGTCTTAATGACATGGAACATTTTAAAGAATCTACTCATAGTAAAGATGATGTTTTGCATCTGTGCTGGAAACAAAATAATTACACTTATAGAACTGCTACCCAAGTGCACTACAAAAATGCCAACAGAAAAAGAAAAGCTTTATGCTAGATTGTTATTGAAATCATGTCTGTTTTGATAAGAGAGGGTCCAGTGGCCCTACTGTGATAATGTTACATGGCATGCTTATAATGTGAGTGTTAAAGGGATTAAACCAACCATGAATGCATGCTGTGTTTCGTAAAATATTAAAAAGTCACATATTTGCATATTATACAGCTGGTTGCAAAGCCATCAATCATCATATTATCTGTACATTGAGGATGATAAATGGTTTTCATTCTAATGAGAGAATCTAATCACGTGGAGAAATGAAGAGGGCATGGAGCATAAAAGCTTTGGCTCCAAAAGCTATACATTATTATTAATATTATACATTTCTCTCTGATTTGGAAACTTCTGCTCTTCATTTGTACACATGCCTTTCTACATTTGTGACTTTGAGAAAAGGTCAGGTCATTAATTTTTTTATTCTTAATAAAATGGCACTGGAAAAGCAGGAAAAGGTTAAAAATATTAAGCAACTTGGAATCAGCTTATGTAAATTTCTCTAAATTACACAGGACAGACCATTTATTTTTCATCCCTAATAATGTGGCAGCAGAAAAGTGGACAAGGGTTAAAATAGGAAGGTAGAAGCCTCTTACCTAGGTATTTTTGTAAACTATCTAACACAGCTCTATAGCAAATGACTGTGCACTATATTGCTTCCCCTTTAAATGAGAAAGTGAGCTATTTGTAAAAATGTTACAAAATATAGACTCATATATCAGTAGTTATAACAACATAGCTATTGTCATTAAAAGTAATGTCAATTATTATGTTTAGGATTCTGACTTGGGTGGTAAGACAACACAGTACCACGTGAAAGAAAAAAGGACTAATTTTCTAATGGGGCGCAATGGGTAGAAACAATTGTGTGGGAATGGAGAGGAAGAAGGCAGAGTAACAGAGAGACAACTGTTAGCACACTGGCCAGCTGCATGAGTGAGCAAT
>WAAD01007335.1:14729-33456 GCA_013389945.1 Fregata magnificens
AAAAAAAAAAAAAAAGAGTACTTTACAAAATACTTGTATTTCTCTATGTATTTTTCAGAATTAGTTTGTGACTTTACATCATTCCTTAATGTATTTAATGCTGTGCTGTATTCAGAAATTTAGAAAAAAGCAAGTAAACAATTTTAATAATAAGGCCATACTAAATAACCTGCCATAAAAGTTTTCTCTAAGATTTGAAAAGCTTAAAGAGTACAGACCAGACTGGAGTGTGTGTTTCAACTGCTGATTAATGAAGTTTTGTAGGTTTAACTTCATAAATAGAAATACACGTACGGTCCAGGATGTTGTTTGAAAAGAAAATTTCTGAAGCTCTTGCTTGTTGCCATTAGGAAGTGATGCTGTGGCAATGAGCTTTATTGATTGCTGCTCATCAGCTTGGTGCCGAATAGCATCTCTTCCTCGAATGTTTTAAATGTAACAGAATTGGAACAGTCAGCTACAAATAGGAGAATTCACGTCCAGGAGCTGAGTCTAATGTTGAACCAGTGATGGTCTGGTATTTGATAACTTATGAGGTTTTAAAGGAACATGCTCAATGGGATGTAAGCGTGGGAGAAGGGGTAGGAGAAAAAGGAAGAAGCCTCTGGAAAGACTGTTCATAAGGAGCAAATACTGGTTTTGATCAGCCTGTAGAACTTAGATGTGGTCTGTCATGAAAACTCGTATGGTACCTTTCCTGAAGGACCACCAGATGCCCTCATGTCAGGTGAGGGATGTAACTGTGCACGCTGGGTCAGAGGATGGGGCTCTGTGTGCCACTCATGTTCTGAAGTGGACAAGCTAGTTTTGAGCATGAATCTGCACTGCTTTATCTGGAGCAAAGGATGGCACTCCAGAAGGATGCCTCTAGGACAGTATTTCTAGCTATAGATGGCAGACTGGACACGTTGTCGTCGTGCTCGCAGCAGTTCTCAGGTTACCTGCAATTTTCACTCCATCACAATATCTTTGGGACTAACCAGTGGGATTCTCTTTAAGATGGATTGCAGTGATTTTTCCTCTTCAGACTCATCACTTTTTCCAGAGAAGAAGGACTAAAAGAAAAGCTATGTGCATTGGTCTCACTTTGATCCAGAGTAAGAGTGCAGCTAAGCAAGAACCTGGGCCTAAGCGCCTGGGCCAGACATAATCTGGGTCTTGGAGAACGTGGTAAGCCTCATATACCCTTATCTTCACCTGGGAACTTGTTTATTGGTCATAGCCTGTCAGAACTGTCAGAGCATTTATGTCACATCATAACAGTGCCATCACTCTTCTTTTTCCTCTATCTCCTCTCACTCCCAACTCCTCTCTGCCATTCAATATGGTTTTAAGTCTTCTGACGTTTTACATCCTGACCTGCAAAAAAAGAAATAACTTTCAGGAAAGAGTAAATTAAAAGATATTCATGTCAAATAAGCAGCGGTTATCTGACCACTATTACAGATTTGCCTTTAAATTTGCGGGAAATATTTTTTTTTTTTACATTTGTCCATATATGCATGTTTTAAAAGATACTTAGACTATAAGTAATAAATAGAGTTTGAATATCCCCTAACTTCTGTCATAACTTCCTCAAAAACTGTACATATTAGGTATGGGAGAACTGGATCCTCATATAGCTGAATGTCTCCTTACAGAGACAACCTTATTCAGCCATGTGTCTTTCTAATGTATTTCTTGCCTCTTCAGTTATAATACTGCAGCTGTGAAACATTCATTAGTATACCGATGCTTTGCTGATGTGTTGCTTTCAAAACATAAGATGTTGCGATGTAGCTACAGTATTTCTTTTTCAGCTGCAAGGCTCAGCAATATTCAGTTCAGAGTACATGCAGAAACACTCACTTCAGGTTTTTGTAGTTACAAATACAGTTTCACCCAATATACTTTACAGGTTTTTGTGGTTCAGAGTCTTCATTAAAGAGTGTGGTTATTGTTCGAGTGTCACACGAGAGAATAAAGACATAGAGAAGATTATAGTGAGTGAATTACTACACTATAGAGTTTATTTTAAAATACCATGTGTTTTCTGATATGGAAGTTTGTGCAAGGACGAAGTAGGAGAGAAGAGCCACTGTCCCATGAGATTAAAAAAATGCACTCATTTGCTTTTTCATTACAGAAACAAAATTGGTGTTTGTGATGAATCCTCCTGATTAAACAAAAGATCACAAAAAAGTGGCATAGCTCCCTAGTGCTAAAAAGTGGATTTACACTACTACTCTTCAGGTTTAGAAGCAGAAGACTTTTTTGGTTGACTTGAACCTAGTGAGGAGGCCAAGTATACAATAATCCATCCTGTCTGCAAAAAAAATCACAGAAATTTGCCCTGGCCTTAAAGTATTTTTTTTGCTTGCAGAAGATCCGCATAGGATTTCCTATGTGGCTTGTCCTGGGAAAAGAAGAGTATGAAACTTAAACTGAAATTTAAAAAAAAAAACAACCACAAACAACGTAAGTTGCTGAAGGATGCCATTTTGTAAATCTCTTACCCTCGATTCAAACAGAAGCTTCAGTATTAGTGTTGAGGTTTCTTTATCCAGGACTCATCCCATGTTTTTATGATCAGTCATCACCACTGACCTTCAGTACTTAATCTGTGTATTTCCACGGTTACCCAATAAGTTTCTGAACAGGAGTTTGATTAGTTTACAAAAGGGATTAAGTGATGCCACCATGCAGTGTAGCAAGGGACCCTTTCACAGGACAGGTTTCGCCAAGCACGTACAGAAGTGCTTCTAGGCATGAAACATGAATCTGTAAGTGATGTCAAATCTGGAGAGTTAGAAGAGTTTCAATGTAATCAAGAGCTGGGAATTTGGAATAAGATCTGAAGCCTTTTTGCTCAAGAGTTGTTGTGACTTTAATATTGCTTGCACAAAATGTGTATGTTATTTAAGCCTGCAATGCTCTCTGCTGAATTGGTCAGTACATCTCAAAAGCAGTTTTGTTCAAAAAAAAAAAAAAGAAAAAAGAAAAAAAAAACCATGGAACCATTTAATTTCAGCAGTTTGACCATGGCTGGCTCACAACTGTTGGTTATAAAATAGGAAACTCTTTTTCCTTTTAAAGAATAACAAAGAGCTCAGCTATAACAATGTAATATTACAATGTAATGAATACTTAAACCTGCTTGCATTGCCATTAAGAAAAAATGTGTAACCTTAACTAACCTTTCTTTCTCTGATGCAGTCTTTAAATCTGCAATTATATTACCTTCAGTATACATCTATCCAAGGTTATCCAAAACAGATGCATCGTATAATACTGTATTATGTACTTCATAAATATGGTCTTGCATAATGTGCATATATATGTGTGTGTATTCAACAGATTGATAGACATTTTAGCCGTACCATAGCCAAATTGCTGCAGCTTTGCATTAAACTTAATCTGTACATGAAACCTTGGCTTTTTCAGAGCAGGTTTGGTTTTTTTTTTTTAATATTGAATTACTTAGTGCCTTCAAGATCTATTTTTTATGCCTGTTTATCGCATGGCAATGTACATTAGCAGCAGAAATCAATTGGCGAAATGGAATCGAGTTTGAAAGTAAAGACAATAAAAACACTGTGACCAAAACCACACATCTCCAGGCCTGTCACAGATACCAGTTTAATCAAGAGAATGTGGCACTGCTAGGGCTTCCAGGTCACACTGAAGAATTAGCAGCCTGGCTTTATTAGTTGCTCCCATAACCCTTTTTATGCAAGTTTCCAATCTATTTGACTACAGATCTGAATCTACAGACTGTAACCAATATATTTCATTCAAGTAGAAGTAAATCATTAAAACTAGCTTTCCAAATAGGATGAAATGCCTTTGTTTGGAATATGACCTTACATGCACACTTTTTTATTAACCTCGGTGTTTACAAGTAGATGACACTTAGAGCTAGAAGACTGAACAATAATTGTTATGATATGTGGTTCCTGTATGTTAATGTACATAGCAGTGGGAGAGAGATGGTGTAAATTTTATCAGTCTCCTTGTGTTTCAAAAACTCTAAAAGATTTCAGAGGGAAAAAAAGTGTGTTTGTGAAGAACAAAACAGTAGAAATAATGTTCACTTACAAAGCCACAATGAGTGGAAGGATATGGTAATAACAAGACCATTACATTTACTTTCAGGGTCAAAACCAGGCAAATTCAGTTTTTGTGTGCTCAAGGCAATAACATCCTGATGATGAGGTTGTGTTAACAAGTATGTGAAAGAGACCTCACAACCCTTCATTATATTTTTCCCTAAGTTCTTGTACATATCAGTGTACAGTGTACCAAGGATGTCGTTATTTCCTCATTGATTTGGCTATGAGGTTGTAGTTCTTAATAGAAAAGGTAATTTCTTTCAAAATGGGGATCTTACTTTAATCTATGTTTTCCTGCTTCACAAAAGTCAATCTTTTCCAGTAGGTCCAATAATTCCAGTTGAAATCAATAACAATTAAATCATCATTACCTGTCACTTCAAAGTTTGGGCTCACTGTGAATAATTCAGTTTTAGTGCTTACATTTAACAGCACATCACTGTACTGTTAAAGCACCTTCCAGTACAGCAGTAAGTACTGTGGCTAATTTCTGGTCCCCTCTTTCTAATCTCACCTTCTTAAAGGAAAACTGAATGTACAAGCAGTGTACCATGCTTTGAGAGCTGGTGGTTTCTTTATAAACATACTGCCATACTTTGCTATTACTGAAAACAAGAACTTTTTGTACTTGGAATGGTAATCTATGAAATTTATAATTATCCTGAGTTCTTATGGAAGTTTTCCATGGTGAAAGAGTGATCTTTGAGAAACCTGTCTTTTACACAGATTAATCTTCCATTTATAATGAAGGGTTTCAGTGTCCAAAACTGAAAATTGGTCTAAAACTCCAAGTCCCTATGCTGGTGTTATAGACAATCATTCAGCTGCTCCAGTTCCAAGCCATTCAATACCCTCAACGTGAGAATGACCCTCCCTGTCTCCAAAAGGAAGAGCCTATCCCGATCACCTCTTTGGTTTTCACTGCTTCTACATAATGTATATCACATCATTTTAAATTCAAAGGTTATCAGATTAGGCCTGGTATATTCATTAAATGCAAAACAGGATTCAAAAATAGGCACGATGAAAAGCCACATGAATAATTTGGCTGAGAAGTGATACACTGCCCAGTTACAGTAGTATCGGATATCCTTATGTGGTGCCTTGTTTTACAAAGATCACAATGCAGTCTGATTCCACCATGTTTCTGTCCAGTTTCTCTAGGAGGTGGGAGACTGATGGGATGGAGACAGGCTGTGCACCCTTCTTTTTTAATTAATGCCAGAAGAGGATAACCCCTTTCCCAAGAAAAAGGCTGAAGCAGACCAGAACCGTAATGTGTTACAGATGGATAGGTCCCAGAGGGAATCCCAGACCATAGGAAAAGAAGGAGGAGAAATGTCCCAGTTTAAATGGATTCTCCTAACTGCTACAATCACAAATCTGGGCCTAGAAAGATACTCAGGAGGTCTGTTTTCCTACTCTGAGTCTGGATCAGTACTTTTGGTACTTCCTTGGCAGCAGTCTGGTTCATGTCTTGAACTTCCGATAAGGGGAATTCCATAACCTCCCTAGAAAATCCATTTAACAATAAACAAACCTAAATATGTAATACAAAAATCTCTTTATGTACATTAAAACAATTACTTCTCTTCATATTCTATGCAGACTTAAATAACAATTGATAATTTTCATTTTTACTATTTGGAGTTTTTAATGTCCCCTTCTTCCTCTTTCTTTTTCTAAACTAAAGACATTAAATCTTTCAGTATTTCTCAGTACACCATGTTTTCTAAATTTTGGATTATTTTCATATTCTTCCCTGTCTTGTTTTCTTAGGGTATGCTCTAAGTGGACGCTATCCTAGTGGATATCCTAGCAGATGCCAGACTACTGACTACTACAAAAGAATAATATGTACAAACTTGCTCAAAAATTTTGTCTTCAATTGTGAAATTTAAAGAAACAATATGAAAAATATCACTTTTTTTCCCATAAAAATTGTGTGATAATTTACATTGCCATTTAACCAGCCATCTTTCCCCCAAAAAACTTCCATGGCCTTTCCCAGTTGTTCATATCCTTAATATCTGATAATCTGTTTTGCTCAGCATCGTGTGCATACACTTGTGTTTCCAAGGAGATTCTTTTTCTTCACATCACTATCCTGAGAGCCCCCATATAGCAGCTATATGCAAAGCTTCCCATGCAGTGGGAATGTCACTCCATGACCCTACTAAATATAGGCTCAAATATTTTTAATGGATGTGAAATAATTCCAGATGGAATTTGTGTTATTATGAAAATATTGCGGTGCTACCACTGCAATATATTCATGGGGAGAAATGAAGCGCAAGGTGGGAAAGCTCACAGGTAGCTAATGTGTAGTTCTATCATATCGTATAATACGTGACCTCCAAATATATGGTTTCATCATTTTCTATCAATGTAAATTATCACACAATTTTTATGGGAAAAAAAGTGATATTTTTCATATTACGGTTCATAGTCATACCATCATCCCTCCAAACTTGGAGGAGATGTGAGAGCTTCCTGGGAAGGTTTAAGTTCCGGAAGGAAACAAACTTGCAAGCCTGGAACCTACATATATATTGATATGATAGCATTGGAAATCTGCAGATTAATTGGCTGAGACTTACTGATAATATGATTTCAGTGTGTTTGTGTGTGAGTCCACTTGCTACAGTTGTCTCACTAGTAAACTCCTGTGTTTCCAAATTTTTTGTCCAAAGATGCCCAACGTATGTATATTTCTCAGATACTATTCATGTTCCATCCAGCTGTGAACAGTCATCCTTCCCCACAATCTCTACTTCTTTCTGAAAGAACAGGCAGGCAGAGCAGCACTGACTCCTCCTGCTGCTGCTGGCTATTCTTTCTCCCTCTCAATGACAGAAACCTTTCCAAGCTGCTCTCTTCCCTTTAAAACTGAAATTTTGGCTCAAGGGATGGCCCCCTTCATGATGCAAGGCAGACCTCAGGTGTGCAGAGACCCCGCTTCAGAACTGTGTATTGAGTACTGATGGTTGCTGTGATGGCTTCAGACTGGAGCAAGTTTCTGAGCTGCCTAGGTATAGATTTAATATCAGGAAAGCAGGAAAGTAATTAAGTGTTTAAGCACCAAGGTGGATACCTACCTATTGCAATTATGCGAATCTATTATTTCCTATTTTTCTGAAAATGCTACTGAGACAAGTACATTGTTCTCAGTGGGAGCAGATTACACTCTGAATTAATTACTCTCTAATTAGTAGACTATCCCCACGGTTTCTTGCCCCACACTTTCTCCTGCTGAATTGTTTAGCATAAAGCACTACATGTCTTATAACACATTTGATGGTTACTGTTTGCATGAGGCAGTGGTTGCTTTTCCCTGCCTTTTCTTGCTTTCTAGCCAAAGCACTTACATGACCCTGCATTACTCTGGCATTCAAATATTCTGCAATCTTTAGTGCATTTAGTTTCTTATTTGGGGAAACAGGAATGCAGCTACCTTCATAAATGGATGAATTGGACATATATAGCGTAGGAGCCAGATTCACAGAGACAGTGGGGGCAACAAGGAAAGTTTGTAATACCTGCATTTCAGCTGACTCCCATGGGGACTCTACAGTGCTGACTTGGGCACCTAACATTCCTTTACAACTTAGAGATAAAGTTAAGTGCATTGCAAAGGGATTTATAGCAGCTGGCATCCTGTGCTGGTGAATGTCTAAGTTAACCCACTGTTAATACCAAGGAGAGGCACAGATCTTAAATCCACCCTTCCCAGGAGATTGGTACTTCATTCAGAGTTACCAAACACATTTTGTCCAGCAAGAACTCTGTCCTTCTGCACCCTGGTTGTTTCTGTCTTGTTGGAGGAAGGAGTGTCCTTTCTTCATACTTTATCTACAAGATCAAGGTTGCAGTATCCACGCTATATAGGGCAGACTCATTTTCAGTGCCACCCTGGGCTATTTGTTATTCTGATGAGGACAGAGAGGGCTCATTATTTCCCTGTGCAGAACTGAATCAAGTTTAAAATCATAAATGCCTCTGCAGAAACCTTTCCAGGTTTATAAAGGTATAATAGACTTAACCGTGTATCTTGTAGATGACAGAAAATGACTTTATGTAAATCATGGAAGGCTGCTATTAGATGTGGTGTTATTTACACTCCTTGCTGACAATAATGCCTCACGTATGTCCCACTCATGGCCGACAAGTCAGTACCTGGTAGTCTCTTAGGGATTAGGCAAAGAAGTAAAAAGCCCTCCAGTCTCAGAGGAATAAATATCGTTAATAAAGCTCTGTGAATCGTAAATTGCCACTTTGGTTTGAAAACAACAGTCAGGTGTACTGTTTCTTCACAACACAGGTTTAAGGTCTTTAGGATTTCCACTGCCAAACCTTCCTTAGTATCTTTTTTAAGTTTACCTTGCCTATAGCCACAGGACTCCTGAAGCTGAGGTTTAAAAAATAGATAATTAAATAGATAAATAATCTTGCCGTTCAAACTTTGGGTTACTGGTGTTAAGATTATGTTAATAAAATGAGGAGATCTTGAGGTGACTTATTTCTAGTAAGAACTAATGGCAAAGGTTGAAAGAAGTAGCAAGCATTTCAATGTCTTGGCAGAAAGCACCATGTAAGTTTCTCACTGCTCTAACAATTTTAATAATCCCTCCCTTAACGGTTTTAAAGTTTATTGATCAAAAATGTTTTATAGAAATTTGTCACTGAGGTAATGCAGCTTAGAATTCCCTGACTTTGTACCTATATATATGCGTATACATGTATATACATATTGTGTCAAAGACAAGGGAAAAGGCTCATTCAGAACATATGACCTTGAAATCATGCACAAGATTTGGTTTGTAGTACTTCAGAGCTATGCATATTTTTCTCATTGTAGCTGTGGGACATTTGTCACAGTCCTGTTGCAGACTCTGCTCCTCACACAGGAAAAATCTGAAATTTCCTTCAAGTCTTCAAAGAGAGAATGCTTATTATTATGCCATACCACTGAGTTGTCTGCCTTTACCCACAGAAAACAATCTTTACTTTCTTGTGTAGAAAACACTTTCCATTCTTGCATTGTCTCTGCAAAGATGCTAAGTTTGAGAAAGATGGAACATGCAGCACCAAGAAAAAAAAAAAGAAAAAAAAGCCATGTTTACTGAGAGCACAGCAGCTTTCAAAAAGAAAAAAGGATGCTGTTCTCTCCCTTCCTGAGTTTCTTTCCTGTTGAGGGCAGCTTGAAATCATCCTAGATTCTTGCAAAGATTTTTCATCCCTATTAGTCACTATCTGCAAAGGTTCTCAGCAGTGCCTATTGCTGTAGAGAGTTTAATGACTCTCAGGTCATTCTCGGGTTGGAATTTAATTATCACCTTGCAAATCTTTGCCAATTTCGGTTGATAATTCTTAGTGACATGTAGACTTGCATGTTTTGTGTGGTGTTTTATGACGCTATTTAACCTAATTATTTCGAAAGCCATATGGCCTAATTTAGGGACTCTATATTAGTTCTCTTTTTAGGTGTCTATCAGATTTTAAGCTTTCTCTCCCCCCCACTCCTGGTACATAAAACAGCCAATACAATAATGGGTTGCACTGCATCATCCAGGTGCAAGACTTCAGAGATCCCCAAACGTGACATTTTTTTGAACCATGTAAAATTGCATCATTGGGCTCCATTAGTTGTGGCTGTGTTCTGGGATTTCTCGAGGGTATCTGAAGTGTTTTAACTGTAGCTATCTGAAACACTTTGATTCTTTTCTGTCTGAGTTGTTCTAGGTACTGACTGAGTGTGCTACTAACTTCCATTTTTCGTTTCTGTTTATTATATTTTAGTATTAATTTCTGTCTGTGATATTTAAAAATACATGCATATTTTATTTTTAATGCCATTATCATTTCCTCCTAGCTCCTTTACCATTTATTTTAATCTTGTTTTTTTCATGGTATGAACAACATGTGCATAGTCTCCATTTAGAATTTAAGAGAAGGTATGATTACTTGTACAGACCAATCTAGTAACATATGCAAAATAAAATTAAATAAGATGGAATAAGAAACATTAAGATGTAAAACATATTGGCCTTGGTGTTTATTGATTTTCATCAAGTCTGGATGTAATATCATGCTAGATAACACTGTTCATGTATATTTTCTTAATAAAATCTCATGAAATGTCCTGTGCCACTATTATTTGGGAAGATTCCTTTAGCCTTGCTGAGGTCTTTGGTAAATCAGTAACGTAGAAGAGAATGGTTTTTGCTTGATTTTCAATTGTTTGTTTTGCAGTTAGGCATACTGATAATGAAAGAGAGATTGACACATTTCATTTCTGTGGTTTAAAGCTTGCTATTTGTGTTCAGAGTAGCTTGTTTCCTCACTAGTTTATTGATTTTCAGCAGAGCTGCATTATACTAAATTTAGGTGGAAGTTACCCCAGATGCCCCAGCATATCAAAGGTGGTTGTGCAGGGAGCACAGCTGCTCCCTGTGCAGATGGAGAAGCAGTGGAGAAATGGAGATGGAGGATGGGGATATTTCCTCTCAACATATTGGCTATTTGAAGTGATGGTGCAGAGGTTATTAAAGCTGCATCAGCTTGAAGGAAACAAAAAAAAGTTTTGGATAGACACAGTGTCTGAATTAGAACTCAAGGTAGCAGTTTTCATGGGGGGGTCTGCATGGTGGTGGTTTAAAGTTAAACCTGTAACTACAGAGAGATAATTGAATGGATCTATGCAAACACCTTTAGCAGACATAGGACAGTTGTTCACTAGACAACCACAGTCAGTCTTTGACAATTTGAATGCATCGCTCTGTTTCAATGCCATTTTTGTATCATAGAATCATAGAATCTCCTGAGCTGGAAGGGACCCACAAGGATCATTGAGTCCAACTCCTGCCCCTGTATAGGACAATCTCAAAATTCACACCATGTGTTTGAGGGCGTTGTCCAAATGCTCCTTGAATATTGTCAGGCTTGGCGCTGTGACTACCTCCCTGGGGAGCCTGTTCCAGTGCTCCACCACCCTCTGGGTGAAGAACATTTTCCTAATGTCCAACCTAAACCTCCCCTGGCACATCTTCCTGCCATTCCCTCGGGTCCTGTCACCGGTTGCCAGGGAGAAGAGATCGGCACCTGCCCCTCCTCTTCCCCTTGTGAGGAAGCTGTAGACCGTGATGAGGTCTCCCCTCAGCCTCCTCTTCTCCAGGCTGAACAGACGAAGTGACTTCAGCCGCTCGTCATACAGCTTCCCATCTAAACCCTTCACCAACTTCATGGCCCTCCTCTGGACACTCTCTAGTAGCTTTGTATCCTTAATATACTGTGGCACCCAAAGCTGCACACAGTACTCAAGGTGAGGCCGCACCAGTGCAGAGTAGAGCGGGACAATCACTTCCCTCAACCAGCTAGCAATGCAGTGCTTGATGCACCCCAGGACACGGTTGGCCCTCTTGGCTGCCAGGGCACACTATTGGCTCATGTTCAGCTTGTCATTGACCAGAACTCCCAGATCCTTCTCTGCAGGGCTGCTCTCCAGCCTCTTGTTCCCCAGTCTGCACATACATCCAGGGTTGCCATGTCCCAGGTGCAAAATCTGGCATTTGCCCTTGTTGAACTTCATACGGTTGGTGATTGCCCAGCTCTCTAAGTTGTCCAGATCTCTCTGCAGGGCCTCTCTGCCCTCGAGAGTGTCCACAGCTCCTCCCAATTTTGTGTCATCTGCAAAGTTTGATACTAATCCTTCGAGTCCTGCATCCAAGTGTTTTATGAACATATTAAAGAGCACTGGCCCCAAGATGTCTCACCAACTCCAAGGCGTATGGGAGTGACCTCAGCTACAGTGGGAATGACCTCGCTGATCTGGAAAAAATCTGAAATACAGAAGAAAAGACCACAAGGAATCATTTTTGTCTTGAATTGGCTTACCAGACCCAGCAACTACTGTAATTAGCTGTTTTGGTGTCATTGCCCATAGACCAAGGAGTGAACTGATGGCAGTTCTCTATATCCAAGATAAAGATTAATTAGCTCTTTCCATCATCTCAGTCCTCTCAGAACAGCTGTCTGTGCTGATACCTTATATGACATATGCTGCTGGGGAAAAAAAAAAAAAAGTAGGAATTGCAAAAAGCCACTAAAATCCTGCCATACACTGAGATACAGTATGATGGAGGAGGTAGGGACAGTATTATGGAAGGAATGGACTGGCAGAAATAGGCATGACGTAGAGAAAGGGAAATGAGGTAAATAGTGGTCCTAGAAATTGCGTACTGGTAGTATTAGAGCAGCAGAAGTCTTGGGAATGAGACAGCACAGAGCCTTCATCAAGAGCGTGTGTGGAGAGTGTCAGTACATCCTTAAAATGCAGACGATGAGATGCAGGTAGGAGCTAGTGTGTGTGCTTGGGATGAAAAATTAGCAGACAGAGGGATGCACGCAACCCTTGATGGATCCAGTGAGTTCAGCCTATGGAGGTGACAATGTCTTTTGACTCTATCAACAACTGAGTGGAATTTGCTGAGTGCAGGTAAAGAGATGATGTAATTGGGAAAGGATATACACAATTTCTTGATTGATTAGGATATACTGTCTCAGTAATCCAGTTTCTTCTGCATGACTGGTGAGTATCTCACACACTGCCCTTGAAGTCCTTAAAGCTCTGTGCCAGCACATATGTCCAGCCACAGGAAAGCAGAATCAGAGCTTTTTTCCAAAGTTTAAATCTAAACTTCGCTCTCACACCCAATAGAGATTCACCTAAATTCAGCTAATGGTAAGCAACTGATCTGGATAGTAATTGGAAAGGAACACTCAAAACTAGTTTGGTGCAAGTTAGTGCAGTATGATATGAACTGTATTCAGTTTTCAGGGTAGCTAGCAGCCTTCAGTGCTGTTTTTCTTCTCTTTTTTTCCCCTCTCTGTTAATTCTTCAACTCTAATTAAATACTACTTTTATTTTGCTTTTCCCTCCTCCTGCATCCATTTTCAAGTCTTTTCTAGGCAATATCTGACCTTGCTGTTAATTATTTGCCCACAGTTGTGCTAATGGAGCTGTAGCATAATGCAGAGCAATAGTACTGAACAGGGCCATCCATCTTCAGCCTCTTAAATTATGAAATCTCATCTACAAATAATGAAAATCTTCTATGCCCTACAGGTTCTAGATTCAGATTTGATTCTTTACTTGCAGCTGAGACCTAGCAAGTGCACAAAAAGAGACCTGCCTGTTTTGTCAATGTAATTGTTTTTATGTGAATGATATTGAGACAATGTTAGTTATGGAAATAATACTTATTATGTCAGTCTATGTTAGAATTTCTTCTAACACCTAGACAAAGATATTCAAGGAATTCCTCACTGTCTGGGGGATGACAGAGTTATTTCACCATTCTTTTATTTACTTGTGTGTTTTGTTTGCTTTTATTTGGTTTTTTTCTTCTATTTTATTTGACTGTGCTATGAGACTTACATTCAATTTCAAGAGTTTTTTCCTGAGAAACAAGCAATAAACCACGTGCTTGCTATTTTTCCTCTTGTTGAAACAAATGCAGTGTAATGTTTACTCGTAATCATAGGTGGTACTTGAAAATAAAACACCGGATGAGCAGTAGGTATGTTGGATGCTCACTGCTGAAGTCCAAATATTGGAAGGTCCTTTGCTGCCACCATCTGATGCAATCTTCAATTACATTTGCTCGTATATTACCTAGTATTGAGAACTTCAGGGGTTAAGAAAGAGCAGATCTATGAAGGAATCCACGGATGACCCATTATTACATATTAAATTCGTGATAACATAATTCCCAAGTTAGATCCCTTTACAATGAATAGCCTGGTTTGTCAGAAAGGGAGCCACAAACCCCAAGTAGCCAAATGGGGGTTATGGAGGCTAACCAAGAAAAGATACTGGAGGGAGGATCCCAATTTCCATCTTAGATGCCACTCAGAGCTTGGGCTTCAGACCCTGCAGCACATTCTGGACTGGGGTGTGTCTTTGTGCACAAACAATTGCCTCATGTTTTCTCTAAAATAAATGGTTGGAGGATGTTAGAAATATCCCAGAAGGTGGGACATATGGGATCAGTTCCCTCCTCGGCTGAGCGGCTTCAAAAAATATGCCTTCTCCTTTCAAGCGTCACCAAATGCCAGGCAAGCCTGGGACAGCCTGCAGACGGGACTCCTCCTGCTGAAGCTGTCAGGAAAGAATGAGGCATTCATGGGCCAAATTGCACCAGGGACTTTACTGCAATGGTTGAGACTATTTACACAATTTGTGTTAAAGCTTCAGGGACAAGCTTCAGGTACTCCATAACCTCTTCAAGTCACACCTTTTAATATAGTCTGTGATCTTTAAAAGTCAGGATTAAAAGTAAGCTCTTGAATTATTGTCTAGTTATGCAAAGAACTGATCTGTTTTTCAGGTATATTGGACACCTAAGATGTTCCATTGTAAGAAACAGTTATCCTCTGAGTTAAGTCTGCAGCACTCAAGTATAACACCCAAGGAAAGGTCACTTATTCCACAACAGAGTTTGCTTTTTCAATTCCAAAAGTGAATAATTTTCCTTGTAACTTTAAAACATCAACTCAGTCTTACTATTATAGGCCAGACTGCTTTACCCCTAAGTGACATGTCCTTTCCTTATGCTGTATGTGACATGGAAGCAGAAAGTTTATATTGATCTTCAGTGGCTCAGCATCTCAGCCAGCTCCATTCTGGCAGCTCCTCTATCCCCTGAGCTGTGTAGTGGCCAAATCTGGACTTCTAGTTCTACTTATGCCCTGCTTACAAAATAGATATTTGTCCCTGCTCTTTTTTGAACCTTGATTTTCGGTTGTAAGGGTGAAAAGTAAAAGAGGAAATAAAATTCAAGCAGTACTTTTTATGAAAAAAAGGACCTGAGAAAATGACAGGATGAAGCAGAGCAGTGAAACAGATGTTTGGCATCTGGCCATGCTGGAATGAACTCTCTCCATACTGAATTCTGTATTTTTCTTACGCTGAAAAATAATTAACTTGTAGAGCAGCAGGTTCAGAGAGCCCTGAGTGTGGCGATCGAGGCAATTAGCCCCTATCAGACCCATTGTTTCAAGCTCTCTGAAGTATTATTAGTTAGCCCTTTGCAGTTAGATGAGCCAGACAACTTCTTTTCAAAAATAGAGTTGACATTCCAGAGCATTTTTCTGTGACAGGGTGAATTTGGTAGCAACCTCCAGTCACAGCATGTATCAGGTCTTAATTATGATATTTAAAAAGCCAGGAGAACAGAAAAAGCACTTCTTCCCTTTTATTTGTTTCCTGATTGGAGTCCTTTTATGCACTGCTGACAACCCTCTCCAGTCATAAGTTATTTGGGATCCTCTTTTTTTTACCATCCTTTCCACCATTGCTCTGAGTGTGACAGGTTTGCTGAGGCACAGTGACACCCAGTAGCTATCTTAAGGCTCCTTTGCATTCTTTTTGCGGGCTCTTTAACAATGATATGTAAAATGTATGTATCTCCTACAAGGAAGAACAGATGAGTTAATTTCCATCAACTCAGCAGAATTTATAACTTTGACATTGTCAACCCATGTGTAATCCCCTGACTCCATCCTTCAAAACATGATAAAACAAGAAGGCCTTTCCCTTTGTGCTGAAGTTTTACCTCTTTCAGAGGAGCAGAGGTTTCACAGCAAAGGATATTTCATTGGGAAGCACCTCAGCATCATAGTTCAACTGCCATAAACACCAAGAGAAAAGTACTTCACGCATGGTGCCTTAGAACTGAAATCTTTCAGATAGCTTGGTTCGTTATGTGGTTAACTCTTGCTGGGGCAGAGCTATTGGTTTATAGAGAATTGAATGGATGGAAACATGAACGTCTCAAAAGCATTTCAAAAGTCCTGCTTCCTGGCTGCCCTACGGCTGAATCTCTTTCAGTCATGCAATTTTACTCTCCTGCCAGCCACAAACGTAGTTATTTTGTACAGAAGCTTGCACTTCTGTGTGTTTGGTCTAGCCTTGTGCACTACCATGCAAAATGTTAATTACTGTGGGAGACATTCACCCTGCAGCACTGCAGCAAGGGACTTGAAAAGCATTTTGGAGATCTAGGTACAGAAGAACCCTGAAGTATACATAGATACGTGCAAAAGCAAAATAGCCAAGAGGGCTATGAGGAAACAGGTGAAGGAGGAATGAACTACTCAACTGGTTGTTCAGGCTGGCAATTGTATTTTAGATTGCTTCACTCTGTATTACCCAACTGATTTCTTCTCAGTGATCAAATGTTTTAACTGCATTATATGTTTACTTTATAGCAAGAGAACATACAGGCTTAATCAAAGCAAATTTTTGTTAGCCAAGTTTTGCTCAAATTTCACGTGCTACTCCAAGATAGAGTGCTGCAAAGACTTTTTAAGATTCTGCTAGCATTCTGCAGTATATACTATATAAAAAGTGGTAAGGAATTTTGGTAGATATGTTTAATCGTAGGCAATGTGTATGGTAATTTCTAGTCAATCTGAATTCAATTTTTACTTTCCCTGTGGTCTAGCAACTGTGTCCTATGTAATATTCAGGAAAACTTTCTGAGCTTTCATAAAATGCATTTTTTTAGGAGACTTTCTCTCTTAGCAGCAAACAAAACTCTTCCTAGCCTAAAAAACAGACATAATGATTATGTTTAAAGAACTGTTAAGTTATTAATGTGATAGCATAGTTTTTTTACTTACTGAAACTCGTCTTTGAATAAAAGTTTCTTAAAATCTGTTGAGACTAGAGGAAACAGAGTTTTGCTTAACTCCTTGACAAAAGTAATTGTGTATAGCTATGTAATCAAAAGGCACCCTCAAGCTAGGCTGTGAGTCTATATTTGGACCACAGTCTCGGCAAGCTCCATGGCTTGCTTGTAATCCCATGGTGATCCTAATCATCCAAATCAGCAAACTTGATGGAATGTGTCAGGCCTCATTTCTGTCCTACAATTAGATTTTTTTCAGATGATAACTTGAGTTAGCATGTACGAGCTAAGCTTACCTATGGTTAGGATCTAGTTATAATGTGTGCCCTGAACTGAGATTTTTTGATCCATAATGCTGGCATAGACTGCTGTAAATCTTTTAGTTTCCATCATAAATGGGCACTGAGCCATTCCCTAGGGACAGAATAAATTAAATCCAGTACATGGCTGATGCTTCCTAGAGTCCCTGGGGTTCCAGTGAGGTAAGGCAGAGCAGGGGCCCACACTCTCCCAGAGCCATACCCAGTTCTTTTTACTCCATCTACTCACCCCTGCTCCGGGCATGCAGAAGTGGTAGCCTGGGAGAACCTGCCATCTTCTTATTCAATACTTCTTGTTCATGATGAAATTGTTTACAAACCAAGACCACAGGGACATTGCTGGTAGAGACTGTCTGTACCGTTCAGGCTGTTTTTCATATGCAGCCAGCAGTGGTTAAAAATGAGTCATAACCAAATATACTGCTGTTTATATTTCTACGTATGGTTGTTAGTATCATCATTTTTTTCTTTAGAATGAAGCTTCACAGCTTTCAGATGAATTCTTCAGTTACGTCACTAGTGCGATCCCAGCTGGACCAGGTTTTGAAACTCAAATATTGCTGCCTAGGTTCAGACTATCGAATTGTTCTTAAGATTTATGCAAAGAAGCTAATTGTTAGGATAGACATTAAATTAAGTCCTCGATTCAAAGATAACCCATATCATTCTTACATGTGACTTGCTTCATTGTAATGATTGTTACTTTGATTGCAAATAACTTGCCTCTACTTCAGTTTCAACACTGTTCTCTTAATTTTGTAATGGAAATTTCATGAATCATGCAAATTTCATAGAAATAAATCTGTTGTCTTGTCCTATGTACCATTGCCTCCAGGTGGGATAGAAAGGATCTTGTTTTCATTGCAAAGTATTTGAACTTTTTACTGGCAATATGTCCTTTCATTAACAATGTAGAAGCTCTCTATCATTAACAAATATGCAGTTTTAATTTTTTTTCTAATTAACCTGAGCAGAACTCAAATACAGCATACCATCTGCAGGCTTACATGTCCTAATTTTAGCTGTAGTGCTATGATAGACATTAAAGCAATAGTAGAAAAAGAAAAAACCTTTTCAGCACCATTTGAGCCATACTCCATATATGTCTCTTTTCCTCATTCAACAGAATTCCCCTCAGCCTTTTTTCTCTTCTTCAAGTAGGTAGCAGGGAATAAGGTGAAAAATTATTTTTTTTCAGACAGAAGCTTCATTACAATTAATGGGCACAATGCCCTTTTTATGAATAACAAAATAACTCACTCTTTACCTTCAGGATTCAGAGCCAAAATTTTCTAAAACAATTTTCCACTGCCATTGACATAAATCCAGGGGTAAAAATGTTTGGCTACACCTAATAGTCATTAAACTGAACCAGGGAATGTTCCCAGGCTCAGGACCTCAACCATCGACAGTGTAAGTTGTTAAAACAGTCCCTGGGACGATTTTGGCTTGAGCCAGCTGTCACTCACCTGGCAACACCAAGGCATGGTTGGGGATGTAGCTTAAGCCAAGGACCATTTTAATAGGTACTCTGGATTCAGTCACCTAGTCTTGGAATAAAAGTGTTTAATTGTATAGACATGGGCTATTCCATGGCAGTTAGCCTTTGGTACAAGAGAAAAGT
>WAAD01007341.1:1882-15852 GCA_013389945.1 Fregata magnificens
CTTCCCCGCACCCCGGTCACTTTTAAAGAGAAGTTCTGTGGTTTCAGCCAGTTCAAAACTGTGGTTTAATAGTGGAATCTCTTCCTCATATGCTAAACCACTTCTGTCTCACTTCAGGTAATACTTAGTTTGGTATTAAGTAATCTCTGATAATACTGAAGTCTGATACTAATGCTTCTACAAATGGAGATAGCTAGATGCTTTTTACCCCATCTACCATGGTTAAATGACAGAAATCTTTATCAACCAAGAAATGGCTAATTCCCCTTCCTTCCTGCTTAGTGGTGTTTGGGGTTTTTTGAGGCCTTTTGGTATTTATGCCTGCAGTTTCTTGCATCTCTGATGCAAACCAATTCCTTGTAGAAACTACCCTGTTCTTCCACCTTTTTTTCTACCTTTTATTTACTCCTGTTTCTGGAACCATTGATTTTGCCATTTCTGCTTCAAATGTCTATCTTCACCTGTAGAATTTGCTGCTCTTCAGTAAAAACTGTATAATCAGCTTCCTTAAGCACCTGAATAGCATTCGTAGTAAGCGTTCAGGATGTTATTTTGTCGGTATTTTAGAAGATAAAGTGAGGTAGGTACATCAGAGATGTTAAAACAGCTTTGTAGTTCTGAAGAAAAGTACTTACGGCAGTCAAAATTGTGAGGTGTGATCTGTGTGGGAGCACAGGAAATTCTTAGGCAGAGGTAGCAAGGAGGTGATATGACTAGGTATCGGAGTTAGGATGGATATAACCACATCGGTGCACTGGTGTACCTGGAATAATTGGGACAGCATTGAGGGGAAGGGGGAGAAAAGGCAAAATAGAAACCGCTGAAACATTCAGTTAATGTAAATGTAACTTGCTTTTTGAGGCGGGGAAGAAGGGATTTCAGCTCTGCTTTTCTTGAAGGCATGAAGGCAAGTGTCTTGAGAGCGGGAACAAAACTGGAAAAAAGAGGGAGCACTGGCAGTTGGAGGTGCTGGAGAAAAGTTACTGGACAAGTTATTGATTTGGCTGTTTGCAGAGTTCAACTGATGGAACATAAACACAAATCACGTGGTGTTCAAGGGCCACAAAAGCAATTGCTTTAGCTTTTGCTCTTAAGACTTGGGCAAATGCTTTTGAGGTGTTACTAATCTTAATCTCTTTTGTTGGAGCAGGGAAGAGTTTTACAGTTATTCTTGGGGGAGAGATGATTTGGGTGCAGTATCTCAAAAGACTGTATAAATAATACAGTTTCTTCTTTCTTTGCTGTTACGGATCTGTTACAGTTGCTGATATCTGGTTTTTTTCTTAGAGGTGCGTGTTGCTTCTGGATGCATCAGGACCATCCTTCTTTCAAATAAATCTGAAGTAGTTTAGCTGCTATTTTCTTGATTGCCTTAATAATGGATCTCCGTTATCATAGAATTCCATGTAGTGAATATTTCTGTTTTTCTACTTACAGAAAATTTCTATCTTCTTTACCTTTTTATTTGAACACAGGTTGACTGTGTTTCTGTCCCAGAATATTCTTTTCTGGAAGCTTTCCCAGTATTTATCTTATTTCTAATCTGAAACTGTTACTCTGTAAAGCTAGCAGGGAGAAGTTTGCCTGGATTGAGAAGTATGTACAGATCTGTTTTACCATGGACCATATGAGTTTAACTCATTTTGAAGCACTGAAGCATTTCCTTCAACTGGAAACAAATCTTTGGGCTGCTACATGGCGTTGTAGCAATCAGCTGGTATTCTGGTGTTCTTGATCGATTAGCCGTTGCATGGGAGAAGTTGTAGCAAGAATGCTGCCTTACACCGCAGGCATGTTCTTCAGCCTGCTCTCTAGCCTTCTGAAGGCACGTGAAGCAGATCATACTGCTTTTTTCAGTCCAGAATAAAAGTCTGTAGCACAGATGCCTAGATGCAAGGCATTAATAGCTTTATTGAAATACTCTTGCAACCAGAAAGTTCAAGAACAGAGACTTTTATTAGTGTCAGTGGGAAACAGAAGTGAGGCTTATTTCTAAAATACCATGAGATTACAGTGTTGGTCTGATATTTATTTTGGGGCTTGATGTTTTTTCTTAGTAGGACATATGCAAGAAGAGCTCTAGACTTCAGCTTTCATGATCCTTGCAGTAAGATGTAAAGGAGGATTGAGATTCCTTCTAAAATGATTGTTGCTGATAATGGCAAGAATAAAAATTCCTCAGAAACCTTCTCTTATTTCCAGGAATTTGGATTTCTGTTGCAACAATACTTGTATTTCTGGAATATATCCCATTCATATCTTTTGTCTTGCATCTTGATAGCCACTTCCGTAGTTGCCAATTTGAGTTCAACACTGTCCTAGCAGACAGAAAGGAGATTTGAAATGTATGCAGAACTAGTAACTCCTACGAATTTTCAAATCGCATTAAGTGTTTTATAATACGTTTTCTCAGTCACTTATGCTGAGATACCTATCATGAAGTAGACCTGATTCCTAGGATTAAGTCTCTAATAGGGTATACAAACAAGTCATGAAAGAGTGAGTGAGTTTAGAATAAACTGTAATAAGAACAGAAGAATATTCAGGCTTCTGCATTTACCGTAGACTTCATGCTTTGGAAGAGGTCAAATATACAATGGGATCTTGCTAAAATTAGGTCATCTCAATGCAGAGTCTAGGTGTAGTGAGGGAGAGGTTTAGTCAGACAAGCTTCCCCTCAGAGGGCACTGGGCTATTATTCTCTAGAAAATTTGCCTCTGGATTAACTTAATTTTTTTGTACTTAGTAATCTAATTGATACAATTTTCTTTACTAATTTGAGAGCAGTGTTCTTACTTAAAATTTTCCTTAAAATAGAAGTCCTTAAACTTGCATATATTTTATAGGACACTGTAGGTTTGAATTTGCTAGAAGTGGTGCATGGAAGGAAAATGCTTGATACTTCTTCTGTGGATTGATTCTGAGTTAATTCCATCTTTGAAGGAAACTTGAAACTGAGACTAGTTTGAATATGCAGGGTTTTGTCTATAATCACTTTTGGCTATCATTGAAGTATCATGGGGAGCACAAGGTGAAGCCAGTATTTCATCTGGAATGGGAGATAACTGCCAAGAAAGCAGCTTTGGAGAAAAAGACTTGGGTGTCCTGGTGGACAACAAGTTGAACAGCAGTTAGCAGTGTGTCCTTGCAGCAGATGGCCAACTGCATCCTGGGTTGTATCACAGAACGCTTGAGGCTGGAAGGGACCTCTGGAGGTCATCTTGTCCACCCCCCTGCTCAGGCAGGGTCACCTGGAGCAGGTCGTCCAGGATGGTGCCCATTTGAGTTTTGAATATTTCCAAGGATGAGGACTCCACAGCCTCTCTGGGCAATCTGTTACTGTATTAGCAAGAGTGTAGCCAGCAGGTCAAGGGAAGTGATTTCCGTACTGCACTGTGGAGCACTGTGTCCAGTTTTGGATTCCACAGGATGAAAGGCGTTGACATACTGATGCAAGTTCAGTGGAGAGCTGCGAAGATGTTCAGGGAGCCAGAGCACATGACATAGGAGGACAGGCTTGGGAGACCTTAGTTTGTTCAACGTTGCGAAGGCTAAAGGGGGATCACTTGATGGGAAGGTATAGAGAGGGCAAAGTGGGACTCTTCGAAGAAGGGCGCAGTGGAAGGATGAAAGGCAACTGTCACAACTTGAAAACAAGGGGAAACTTGATTTAGATAGAAGGAAAAGCTATTTTTTCTGTGAGGGCGGTGAAATCCTCCAGAGAGGTTTTGGAATGCTCATCCTTGGAGATGCTCAGATTTGACCAGCTCTGGACCTGCTTTGAGCAGGAGGTTGCACTTGACCTGTGGAGGTCCTTTCCAGTCTACATGATTCTGTGATTCTATGCTTCTGAAACAAAGAATGAAGCAGTGATGTTTAAAATAGAGTCAGGAAATTCTGTATTTTTTTTTGTCCTCTCTTTACTTGGTCAATAATGAAGATTTTAGTATTCTTTGTTCTGTTTTTTCTCTCTACCAGTGAAGTTCTTTCTTTTGTCTCCTGACCATGAAATACCAACAACATTGACACAGCTTTACATTTTTCTTAATTTATTTTCTGAACACCCACTTTTCCTTGAGGATGGTTAAAATATTAAAAAGAAAAATGTTCTGTAGTAAGAAGATGAGAACAGCTGTTCTGGTGAGACTCCTGCAGTGTATGTGAGCATGCAAGGAAGAGTAAGAACAGGGCAGGCACCTCAGATATTTTCCCCTGAGCGTTCTCCTAGCTTCCGACTCTCTGGAGGTCAGGGGATCTCTTGAACTTTATGCAGTGTTCCTGTATGCTGTTTTTGGTGAATCTCTTTAATAAGTGCTTGTCCAGTCTCCTTGTGAACACATATATGCAGTTTTTCCATCCATGACACTCTCTGGTAAGAAGTTCTGCTGACCTGCTGTTTGTTATGTGAAGAGCTGCCTCCTGTTGGTTGTTTTGAAACTTCTGTTGGTATTCATATGATTTCCCATAGTTGTTAATATTAGAAAAGACAATGAACAGTTCATCCACAGTGCCCCACATTATACCATTTTTGGTTCTGTCATTATCCTCTTAAGTTATCTTTTTTCCAGGCCAAAAATCCTTACCTCATAAGAATGCTTTTCGACCTTATGTGTTACTGTAGTTCTCCTTAGTTTTAGTGAATCTTCTGTTTGTTTATTCTAGCTAGAAGGGTACTTCTAGGGAAAGGATTCTCAAATCCTGCTTTTTCTACAAAATGAAATTAATACTGCAGATTCTTAGAGATGAAAGCGCGTGATGAGTAAGTTACCTGAGAACCTTGAGAAGAGAGAGTCGCATCTGGAAATTTGATACTTAAGATGTCCCTGCTCACTGCAGGGGGGTTGGACTAGATGACCTTTAAAGGTGCCTTCCAACGCAAACTATTCTATGATTCTGAGAACGAGAGAAAATTCTTGGTTTGCATTATGGCTATCTAAAAACATATGGGATAGTACAGTATAAGGTTCTCTGATGTTGTCAATGGAGGAAGCCTTTGAGTTAGGTAGACTATTAAAATAAATGTTTGAGACACCTGTATAATGCTGATTGATGAATACCTTCAGGTATACTTTTAATCTTTTTTTGTTATAGTGTTGTGCTCCTTGGTTCTTTGAATGGTTTTAATAATTCAAACTTACAAGTTTGGGGAGTGCTGACAAGAGTAATAAAAAGGCAGGAAAAAATTCAACTCGAAGGAGATGATGATTATGAGGTTTTGGGAGCAATAAATTTGAAGAGGTTGCAGGCCTCTTAATTTTTTTTTCTTCACCGGTGTCCTATCTCCTTCACTTGTGTAACAACATGTTTAAACTTCTAAGAATGCAGAAATGCTCAAATGCTCTTCTTAGTTGCTGTGACAAGATAAAGTGAGAGCTTTGCTGTTATGCTTTTGTTTCTACTTACAGAATCTTCTGCATACTTGATAGGTTTTTTGGAAATTCATGTTCTTAGTGTTGATAATTTAGATCTAGGTTTGCTAGATTATTACTAGGTGTTGGTAAAGATTCTTCATGTTGCTTTTAAGTCTGAAAGATGTAGGGTGAAATCGGTAAACAACTCCAGTGTTACAAGGATATTTGAAATTCGGAAGTGATGGACGTGCTGCTGCGCTGTACTTTGTGCATGATCCTTTCTTGACATCGGTTAAATAACGAAATACTTGAGATGCTGGTTAGCAAAAGCCCTTTCTACTTTCAAGGGATTTTTGTTGAAACATAGTCTGTTGACACAGTGAATCTTTTCTGGTTATGCTCTGATCAGCTTACTATAAATTAATTTATTATAACCTGTGTTTTCATCTTGCTGTCTCTTGAAGTCATCATGGCCTGAGTTTGATTTTTTTTTTTTCTTTCAGACCTAGAACTTGTGAAAGCTTCACTTACCTGTGCATTGTTTTCTTATATTCCTGAACACTCTTTGTTAAGCGGTTTGTCAGCGTATTTGCATTGGTGCTCCTAGATTTACATTTTGGTTTATTCTAGAGGTACCAAGGCTATTTGTGCATGCAGGTTTTTTGGTGGTTGTTGCCTATTAAGCTTGTTCCAAGGAGTCAAGTCCTTTGTAAATGGTGACCTCCTGTATTCTCACTGGTAATATAACTTGAAGTATTCTTGATGTCCTGCTTTTGTCTATTAGCCTGTCAGAGAAGAGGAATGTATATTGGAAGAATAGCTCCAACTCATAGAGCAGTATAATTGCTGCATTTTGGTCTTGGTACTTAGTGTGAATTTTGTCAATATTGTGGCTGATAGGAGGATTATTAGGTGCTGGGTAATGTTTTTAAAGGCAAACAGAAAAAAATGAGATGGGAAGGAAGGATCCTGGAGTTGTATAAAATACCCTCCTCTAGGTAGGAGCTTGATATCTTGACACATACTCATTTTTGGAGGAAATGCACAGTAGAGGTTTCATGAAAGTAACGTGGAAATTGTGAAGTTGTGTGGTATTTTGAAATTTTGCTGGTCTCTGCAAGATGCTACACCCAATTTGTGGCAGAGGCATGTGTATTTGTACTTTTTTATGTACATGTTTTTAATAGAGGGAAGATGGTACATGTTATAAAACCATAAGTTCGTCTCTGGCTGTCTCTTAAGACTGGGTTTAGCTAGTTCTCAAACATAAGTAGTTAAAGATAGGAAGAACAAAGATATCCACTGAGGCTTCTGTTTCTCTGAACAAAGTTAGACGAAGTGCCTAAGTGTCAATAGGGTATTTTCTAATGGTATTTTTTCTAATGGTATTTTCTGGTGGACAGCCAGCTGAACATGAGCTGGCAGTGTGCCCAGGTGGCCAAGAAGGCCAACAGCATTCTGGCTTGTATTAGGAATAGTGTGACCAGCAGGAGTAGGGAAGTGATCGTCCCCTGTACTCAGCACTGGTGAGGCCACACCTCGAGTACCGTGTTCAGTTTTGGGCCTCTCAGTACAAGAAGGACATTGAGGTGCTGGAGCGTGTCTAGAGAAGGGCAGCAAAGCTGGTGAAGGGTCTAGAAAACAAGTCTTATGAGGAGCGGCTGAGAGAACTGGTGCTGTTTAGCCTGGAGAAGAGGAGGCTGAGGGGAGACCTTCTTGCTCTCTACAACTACCTGAAAGGAGGTTGTAGTGAAGCAGGTGTTGGACTCTTCTCCCAAGAAACCAGCGATAGGACGAGAGGGAATGGCCTTAAGTTGCGTCAGGGGAGGTTTAGATTGGATATCAGGAAAAATTTCTTTGCCGAAAGAGTGGTTAAGCATTGGAAGAGGCTGCCCAGAGAGGTGGTGGAGTCGTCAACCCTGGAGGCGTTCAAAAAAGGTATAGACGTGGCACTCCAGGGCCTGGTTTAGGAGGCATGGTGGTGTTGGGTTGATGGTTGGACTTGATGATCTCAGAGGTCTTTTCCAACCTTAATGATTCTATGATTCTAATACTCCATAAGGAGAGAGTCTGTCTGATAGGAGACTCATCACTGTTCAAATGAGGAATTCTCTGTGATCACTGTCAAAACCATGATACTGTTTCTATGGGCAGGGAAGGTGTCTAGGCACTTTTTTCTGAAACTTGCTTTATGGTGCTTGAGATATTTGCCTAACACTGAAGTATGTAATACGCGTAGCAGATCAGAACTATTGATTTTGTGTGTTGACTGTGTCATGGGTATTTCTGCTTGGTGCAGTTTTTCTGTGCTTTTTATAGAACATTTGTTCCCTTCTGTGGAAAACTGTTGATTGACCGACTGCTGTGTTAGGAGGTGTCAAAACTGAGTCTGTTAGCAGGTTCACAGAGTAACGGTTCCTCATTGGATCCATTGAGGAGCATGAGAGCTCTGCAGTGTGTTTCTCCTGCTTGGAGGACTGGAACTAGGAGAGTTGAGAAGTTAGAGGTTCTCCCAACAGTGCTGTTACCAAGAAACTACTATGCCTAACTCATGCTTGATAATATTAAGGATGTTATCATTTGGAGAGTACAAATTTTTTTCAGAGTTTAGCGCCATTATTTATCTTTCATCTTTGCCGTGCCAGTCTCCTGTTTCTTTTCTTACAACCATTGTCCTGTCAACAAGGAGAGAGGAACAGTGTTGTTTCAAACTCTCCAACTCAGCACAACTTGCTGTATACTCTTATAACAGTTCACAGTTCGCAGATGGTGGGGTTTGGAATAGTGGGGCTTCTTTCTTTTTGGTTGTTTGTTTGGTTGGGTTTTTTTGAGAGGTGTGTGTTTGTTTTTTGTCTTTACACAGAAGTTTTAGTTTTAGCCAGCTTCCACCCAGGAGTAAGAGACCCAACCGTAGTGCTGAACGCTCTGGAGAAGATGATCATGAGAGTTAGTTAATACAGGAAGCTTCTCATGGGGAAGCAAGTTGCAGAAGTAAATAAGTTTTCCTCTGTGCTGGTTATACCATAATTTAAAACCAAAAGCCAAACATAGTTTTAACTAATGCATTGTTTTGCTTTGTTTTATGTTTTAGAAATATGGCAAATTAACATCTTGTACTGGCTGCAGAGCTCAGTGCAGGTTTTTTGACATGACTCAGTGCATAGGACCTAATGGATATATGGAGCCATACTGCTCAACTGCATGCATGAACACACACAAATCAAAATATGCAAAATCACAAAGTAAGTGAAAAGGATGATGGATTTTCATCACTGATAAGAGTAGACACTTTTTTTTTTTGAAGTTTGAACACTGGGGGTGGGTTGTTTTGTTTTAGAATTAATCTATGCAGGTATGACTTTATAGGTTTTTAAACTTATTTAAAAAAAAAAAAATCATCTTATATTCAACACTAGTAGATGGACCCATGAGGGGTCATTTTCCCCACTGGCCTTTTTGCTTGATGTCGGAAACAGTTTTCAACTGTCTTAAGGCTTCTGGGGAAAAAATGTTGAGACATAATGTGCTCTGATGTGTCACAGAATGATAGTGCAATTTTCATGCATATGAATTAATATTCTCTTGTCTGTGATCCAACCCCACCCCATTTTATCTCCTCAAGCAACAATTGGAGAAGGATAGAAGTAGTTATAATGTATATGGATATTCTCTAGGTAAAATTTTTAATCTGGGTGAAAGCAACTGGTAATAAAACGTGTGTTCTTCGATATGCAAAGCAGGCATAGATCTCAATTCAGCAAAGTTGAAGTTGAAAATGCTCTGGTGAATTTTATAGAAGGTGCTTTTTCATATTTAATGCTGATCTTTAATGGAAGAATTCAGCAAAACCTCTGCAATTTCTTTTGTTTTATGTGACTTGTAGAAGCTGACTGGAAAACAGACAAATCTTAGCTTTTTACATTGAAATGGTGGGAAGAGCTGACCTGTAATCCAGGTCTTTTTTTTTTTTTTTTTTTTTTCCCCCCACTACTATTTTGTGTTTATTTTGTTTGTAAACTACGTTTTTCTTTTAGGTATGGGAATTATTTGCCACTTTTGTAAACGAAACTCTTTACCTCAGTATCAAGCCACAATGCCTGATGGAAAACTGTACAACTTTTGCAGTTCCAGTTGTGTAGCTAAATTTCAGGTTAGCTGTTGTGTTAAATCTTTTCCTCCCTAAATATTTATGTACCTGTATGTATTTGTGTTAAGTATTTGCATATTAAACTAACTTGCTTGTATATACATGTTTATGAGTTATAATTAACATAGTAGATGCTTCTGGCTCATAACAATTTCTTTGATCAAATTACTCTTTCATAATGATAACACTAGCTGCCAGCTTAAACTTAGAAAATCGGGTAGTAGCAACCCGTTTCTTCTTGATACTGTAAGAAAATGTAAAGCAATATCACTGCTCGTCTTACCACCCCAGCCTCTTTATGGAGATGAGGCTTGCTGTTTTGCATGGAAGATCAACAAATTTCATCTCTTTTATACTAAATATAGTAACAAAATTCTCATGTCGGATATTGTACTAACAAAGGTGTGTCATGGGGAATAGTGACTGTCTCTGAAATTAAAGGTTAGAGCCTAAGCCATTAGAATGTTTATGAACGAAACTAGCTGTTTAAATTATGTCCAGAAACCGGAGTGTTGCAAGCCTGATGATAGGCACACTGGAACAGGCTGCTATGCTTTTTGAAAATGTCATATTTTTAATATGACTTAAGGTTAGAGCATATGTAAAATCTGTTGTAGTGATTAATCTCCAGGTGACCAAAGAACATTTTTAAAGAAAATGTTTCAGTTTTTCTATGTAAAAACAGTTTTCCCAGATATGCACTGTATAATTGATAATTGCCTTCTCATGTGTTGTTGAACAGTTACACCCATACAGGGTTTTCCCATTTGTCATTAAACTTTGCTGTTTTCTGTCAACTGGAAAGCAAATCAAGCTCTTAATTGCTTCCTTAATATACCCTAGATAGGATGGAAGCAGAGAACAGGGCTACATGATGGAGGTCCTAACCAATGTAGTAGATGTCTGTCAGTGGAACTGATTAACAAAATAGATATTGTTAGTATGTAATGACAAGTCTGTAATACTTCTTGCAAACTCATTCGGCATGTATTTTATTCTACATGGTCTTAAAATTGATAGCAGCCCCAAGAGCTCTCAGAACAAAACCTTTCTGCTATTTGAATGAGAAAAATAAAGCTAGTCAATGACAAATACAGCCTGGGCCTTTTTGGATTTGCAGATAAGTCAACATTAAGCAACATTATTAAATATAAGTGCTGGATCAGTTGATGCTGGTTGTGAGTTTCTGATGTTACTGAGACCTTGCTGATGTGTCTGTTGCAGTTTGTGCTGCATGTAGATCTGTCTCTTTAATGTTGTAGTGGGGTTTAGTTAGAGCAACCGTACAGTCTGTGAGTTCTCAGTAAAGACCAACAACGGGTAGGTGGTCACTTGCTTACAGTTAGTTTGCTCAAACATCTCTGTCAGATTCTGACTTTTGATAGTTTTCATATAATCACTGTCCAGAAGAATAAAATGTATTCACCATTAGATAAGAGTTGATTGTATGAGAACAGCTTCTTTGTTCCGTTTATTTAGTATTTAGATGGAAAGGACGGTATACCACAATGTGAACATTGGACTGTAAGTGTTCCCTTGAGGCTTTTTTTATACCTAAGTGACACCTAAGGGATTGAAACTAAATTGAGAAAGTGGTTTAATCCATTTGGTCAATTGCTTTCTGCAATAATCTTTTGAAAAAATTGCTGATTTACTATGCTGCTCCATATTTTTCACTGTTTACTAATGCCAATAACTCTTGTTTTAATTTTCTGGCATGATATTAATTCCTTTTTCTTACTGTGCCTGTTCTTCCTATATGTTTTTCTTTGTTAGGGGTCACCCTTCTCAGAACAGAATAACTGCTGTTTCAGGTCTGTGTCTCCCTTCTGCAAAAATTTTAGTCCTTTTGGTTTACAAATGGCTTTGAATATTTAAATTCCCAATTTGTTTACAGTACTTTAGGGTTGATAGTCATTTTATCTTATGAATAACCTTTTGTTTCTAGCTAACTTGTTTTAATGCATTAAAATATTCGAAAGGTTCAGTCCAGCTGCTTGTTGTGCAACTTATGCCCATATCTATATTCTCCTTTGTGCAGACAGCTTGCAAGAGCATTCATACTTGTAAGAAAGAGGGTAAAAGGTGGAGAATAGCCTGCTTGATGTGATTTTTGCTTGGGAGTTGGTGGTAGAATAGCATGACTGTATCTCGTCTTCTTTCATGCTCTGTCTTGGAGGATGTTATTGCAGAGTTAAGGACAGAACTGTTCCAAAATTGTATTGTTTGAAGCCAGTTTTACTATCCGTACTTTTACTGGGTTGGTTAAAGATCTTGCTCTGAACTTGTCTCTTAAGGAAAAAGAAACTGCTAATTTATTTATTGTGAATGTGGAGGCTGTAGTACAAGTGTCTTCCCAAAGTTAGCAAATGTGTAAGTGTCTTAAAGTACAAGCTATCTTGCCAAACATGAATCTATGCAAAATTTTCAGAAAATTCGTGCTAAAACTTTGATATCCCTCCTCTCCCCCCATTTATGGATGTATGTGGAGAGTTGTAGGACCAGTATGTGTAATAAGTACAATTCTTTTTTAGCACATTACTCTGGTTATTCACTAATGTGTTCTCTTTCAGCATCATTATGGTGTCTGTAAGTGTTCTTCGTTACATTCCTTACATCTTTCTCGCACACACACATACATACATTTAAAAAAAGGAGTATGTTGCAGTGGGAAGTGTGGAGGAAGCTCGGCGTGCTTGTCACAGAAATACTTTTCCAAATTTGATCATAAGAAAAATAATTAAGGCTTCCATGCTGAGGCTGGAAGGTCTGTGTGTGCCATGAGTGTAAGGGGAGTGTTTGGTTCCTTCCCCATTTAATTTAGTGCTCCAGATTTTGCTTGTGGAACAGTCCTAGTGGATGTCCACACATGAAAGATTCCTCTTACGTATTTTCTTCTCTTTTTCAAGTTAAGAACAACTTGATTCTTTCACAGTTATTTGTTTCTTGACCAGAAAAAAACCTGACCAGTCTGGCTGCCTACTAGCCCTTCCACATCTAAATTTGTGTACAGAAATGTTTCCACAGTTCGATTTTATGTTGCTGTGAGCAAGGATAACCCCTCTATTGCTTATGCTGCAGTGGCAGGGGCGGGCCAGAAGCTGTGCTACTATGCTGGTTTTCTGAGAAGAGTCCTAGGCTGTGTCTGCCTATTCTTCGTTAGTAATTTGGCAGCTTAGGGCAGTTTGAGGTGGTTGCATTGAAGGCTGAAAAGGGTTTTGTAATGATTTTTCACTTTGCTTGGCACTTCCCATGCTCTTGTTGCTCAGGGCAGACTCAAGAAAAGTCAGATTAAACATAAGTATTTTTTGATTGAATTTAAGATATTCAAAAGAGCGCGTGTGTGTGTGTGTGTGTATATATATATATATGATTTCAAAGGTATCTTTGATAAAGCATAACAACAATAAAACCTTGCTGTTCAGGGTGACCTGTGAAAGATTTTAATGAATTTATGATCTTTTTGCTGCATTAGTCTTTGTGTCTAATAATGCTCCCAAATAATTCCTAAAGATATTCTCTATTCTAATCATCTTGTAAGTTAGAGGCAAAGCAGATGAAAATACTATGTGCATGTCATCTTAACTCATTAAAATACTATACAGAAGCAGTATAGTACTTAGGATAATAGTCCTTAATTGTAAGCAGGATAATAGAAACTTTAAGGAGGCATACAAAATCATGTTGTGATTAACTGTTGGTTTTACAACCATCTTCTGCTTGGTTTAGAGCTTTCAGTAGTAAGAATTCAGTTCTTTAGTGATTTCTGTGGGAAAATATTTAGTTGACCTTAGGAGTTTATGATAAAAAACATTGGTTTTGTTTTAGAAGCAGTAATGCTTAATTGTTTAGATTTTTTTATCTACAGTTAGATGTAAATATTCTTTAAAACAAGTTTTAATTTTAAACAGTCTCAAACTCGTTGTTCTCACTTCTCTAGCTTTTGTTGTTGTTCAATTACCGGCCCCCTAGACTATGTAGGGCCTGAATTTCTAGCACAACAAACAGTTGGGAAGAGAAATAAAAGAAGCTAAGTGCTGTACATCAGAAAACAACAAAAAAACATGTTTTACTTTTAACTTGTAGCCTTCACAATAGGGTGTTTTGGTCCCATATTTAAAGGTAATTACAGACATCAAAAAATATGGTTGCTTTTCATTTGATGAGCACTTAATATATTTCATCTTCATTCCTCCCTCTGTCTTCAGTGTTTCTGTACAAGTTGTCACATCTGCTAGTTCTTTAACATTTCCTTCATTCCTGAACTGGAGGTGGTGGGTATACTTGCTTCTTGATTTCTTTTTCTTTTCAACCAGAACATCTAGGACTTTTATTGTGCTTACATAACCCATATGGCAGCACATGTTGAGCATGGTGCTTGCTCTGTGAAGAAACCTGCAAATGCAGAAATGCACAGATTGGACCTTGAACTTAAAATGCCTTTGTGGCTCCCATGTTAGTACGAGTCTTCA
>WAAD01007341.1:15882-26659 GCA_013389945.1 Fregata magnificens
CAGCTACCTATTTAGAGCAGCCGAAGTCTAGCAAACCTCTCTCAACCACAGGGTTATTTGCTGGATGTAGTGGGAAAAATATGACAATACTGTATGTGGGCATCAGACTGTGTTAAAGTTGTTATGGGACAATGGACCATTGGGCTAAAGGTGGCATCTTTTCTGCTGTATATGGCATTTTGTTCTCGGGTCCTGTCCATGATTGGGAAATGGGCATGACTACTTAATGTCTGCAAACTCCTGATACAGAATTAGTGCATCTGCATAAAATGATACTGTTTGCACTGCTGGCTAGCACTCAGCAGTACCGGTCCACTTATGTGAGGGTTTATATCGGTAATCAGTCTCATCACAATATATATTGGGTTTTTTTTTTTAGTGTAGGTGAACTCTTAGTAGCATGAGAGTCTGAAGAAAAGTATCCTGTAACAGAAATGTTTTACATTTTCACTGTTACAAGATGGAGAGATAGTAACAAATCTGTCTGAAGAGAACTTGTCATCTTTAAATATATTTGTCTTGTTGCAAATGGTGTGGGAAAGTTTGTTGAGAAGACAGATGTAAGAAATTTGTCCTCTGGATTCTTCAAGTGACTGTGATCACTACTGATTCAAATTTTGTCTTGAACATTGCATGTGGGAGACACCAATAATTGTTGCTTGATTTAGGGAACGTGCAAAAGACTACGTTCTATAGGCATATAAGACCTACTAGAAGACTGCTGATACTGTAAAATTGAGTTCTCTATCTACTGATTGCCTCAGAAATGCATTAAGTGAATTATTCAGTTACAGAATTAAATTGTCTTACCTACACATGCAATCTGTAATATTTTTCTCAATCTGAAAATCCTTAATTGTTTAGGGTCTGGCTGTTTGAATGATTGCGTCTTCCTGCCATGGTGATCAAGGTCAGCTAGGACTATTAGCTAGTTTTCTCTTAATCAGCATAGATGCAGGGTTTCTCACTGAAGGGCTTTTACTTCAGTATTTGTATTTTCAAGTGGTATGCTTAGGTAAGGTGTTGATAATCTGCCTTGGTGAGGTTTGGATTTGAAAGTACTTGTTTGTAGGTCTTTGTCTGAACTTCTGTGACCAAAATAAGGCAAGCTGTGAAATGTATTTATCTAAAAAGACATGTTTTGTGATTAACAGGTGTTCAGTTTGGGGAGACTGGTTTTTTTGACATTTAGAATTACCGTTTAAATAACAGGCATGAGAAAGGTAAGGTAAAAGAAATATGACCTAAAGTAATTACGGCGGAAGCAAGGGTAAAGACTCGAGATTGGAAAACCTAAGATGGCAAGGGAAAAGGAATTAAGGGAAAAGACTAACCTGCTGTGCTTTTGCCAGAAATGCTCCTGAATTTATAAATAAACTCCAAAATTCTCAAACACTATAGGCTTAATTGAAAAAAAACACATTTTAAAAGTAACTGTCCTTTTTAGTGATGTGTATATATATTCTTGTTTTTCAGACTCTCAGTGTACAGTCTTCAACAAATGGCCAGTTTGTCTCTCCCAGTGATATTCAGTTGAAATGTAATTATTGCAAAAGTTCTTTTTGTTCAAAGCCAGAAGTACTGGAATGGGAGGTAAGGGGGTTTTTTGTGTTATTTTTAGAATGATGAAGTGTTTAAAAGTTTAAACCTGTAACTCCAATACAGTTTTTCTAGATAGCTATTTTATAAGGTATTGAAGCTCAAAAAATTAAGTTAATAAAATCTACCTGGTTCTGTAGAATATCATTTAACTTTGGTATGGATAAAAGCAGTCATCTTTGTTCATAAATAACAAATAAAAAAGCATCTGTGGAATTTAAAGAAAAATGTAATTTCTCAGATCAGCTATGAGTTTGAAATCTGCTTTCATCTTCAGTTATGGTATGACTGTAGATATGACAGAGCATTGTTACACTTCTCTATGAACTGAGAGAAGTATCTGAAGAGGATATGCTGAGATTGATTGGCATATTTTCTGTTTAGCATTTTCATATGAAATGATGAGTATTTGTAGCACTCACTGTCAGCTTGAGTGAGAGTTGTTAATTTTTAGCATTAGAAGTCATACCCTGATTGTGTGTTTGCATTTCTGTTTACTTTGCATGTTAAAGTTGTGTCTTAGTGCAACTTTAAATAATAGCTTGCTATTGTCCAGACCTTAAGATTTTATCCATTAACCTGATTTGTGATGCTTTGCAACCTTGCATTTAGAACAAAGTGTATCAGTTCTGCAGCAGAGCATGTTCTGATGATTATAAGAAACTGCACTGCATAGTTACATACTGTGAATACTGTCAAGAAGAGAAAACGCTGCATGAGACGGTGAATTTCTCTGGCATCAAAAGACCCTTTTGTAGTGAAGGTATGTATGTATTTGGCTTTTTTCTAAGGTACTGGTCATTGTAGTTTTACTGCAGTTGACTTACTATGTTAATATTTAATGTTAAAATTTAGGGTAACAACTCCTCCTGTTGTACTTGAGGCTAAAACAGAAGTTTCTTCATTATTATTATTAATGAGGTGCATGTACCTGTTGTTATTAGTGCATGTACCTGTTAATTTATCTGAGCTGCTTTTATGGTCTTTTGTTGAGTTTTTCACCACTTACTCCAGGTGAAGGGAGAGTAGGCAACACTCTTAAGTGTGTCTGTGTGTGTGTGTATAAATACATACACATACACATACGTATGCACATGCATATATACGTATGCACAAAAAATTATTCATAAATTCTTTTTTGAAGTTTATGTAGCAGCGCCTATACCAACACTAACTGCATTGAGGAATACCAAGCTTTCTCTTTGATTAGTATTTTCAAAATTTAATATGGCAGTGGAAATTCTGTGTTGGCTTAGAATGGTTATTCAAGCAATAACTCAAATGATGCCTGTTGATGTATGTTGATTACTATCATTATGATTTTCCTGACTAATGATTTGGTTTTTCAAAAAGAAAACAAACTAAAAAGGAGGTATATGGGCATAGGATTCTTTTAAGTTCTATTAAAATATTATTTTAATAGAAACAGCAAAATACAGTCTTAACAAGAACCTATCCTTTCCACTTCTAGTGAGCTGTCCTTTGATACCGGTATTTAATCCTGATGTTAGAAGTTAACTGTGAGTTTGGATGACCTACCTCTGGAGGATATAGTGAATGGCTTTTTTCTTTAGTTATAATAATAACGCTTTCACTATCATTTGATAAACCTTGCTGAAGATCTCTGCTTTCAAGCAGATTAAACAGCAGATGTGCCAATTTACTTGTAGCGGGATCCTGTTAAGCTGGAGAGGGGTAGAGTGCAGGGCTGGAGGCAGTCTTCCCTCTGTGCTGTTTCCTTATAGCTCTGGACTCTGCAATCTGTTGCTTCTGATGAGTGGAGTGTGGTGGCTTAGGTTTCTTCGCCATCATTACTTTCTTCTTATGTTCTGGACTGCACAGTGATAGCTGGAGAGGAGAAAAGGACAAAGCAAGGCCCAGTTTTACAGTGTATCATTGCAGTGCTCAATAACATCTAGCTAGAAATTGTTTCTGTGAATAAAACAATTCCACAGAATATATTCACAGACAAGAGCAAACTTTTTTTGGTCTGGAAATTACAGTATGTGCTGGTATTACTGTGAATACTTATGACTCCCTCATTTTAAAGCCTGGTGGCTGTCACAACAAAATCAGTAAGACTCACAATGTGAGCTATGCCATATTACTACTTCCGTAGATATATTTCTGTATGAGGAGGTGCCATATTACTACTTCCGTAGACATATTTCTGTATGAGGAGGCTTGAAATAAGTGAGGACTTGTATTTCCTATAGGAAAATTTGAGGAAGGAAAGAAATAAAAACCCTCTCGCCTGTATGAATACAGTTACTAGATGGGGGGAATCCGTTCCCGGACATCTTAGTGGGGGTCCTGAGTTTGCATGTGTTGGACTGCCAGCTTGAGAGCAAGGATGATCTTTATGAGGATCAATATGCCAAATGTTACATTAAAACAAAGTTTATCAGCTTACTGTGATGACCTGAACCACTGAGTAATAGAGAGAAGGTAGTCAAAAGCACCATTAAGTAGAATGTAACTTGAGTAAACGTGGCACACATCTGCTAGCTGTAACTTAGGTCTACTTTGTGATGCATATGAAAAAAGCTGTCTGTGTTACCCAATGGAAATAAACTGCTGACCTGGACAGAAGCCCTGTAGAAACAACCTAGGCCCTGTATTTTAAAGGAAAACCAATGATTGTCATTGATTGCTGCAGAAATAGTGGAATCCAAGAGTTAACAGTGTTTAGATCTGACATGGGGAAGAGAGGGCCAGGTCTTTAGATGGACTGAGTGGAGGTCAACAAATGGTTCTATCGTCAGAGGTGATAGATTTCTCTTCCCCCTTTTCCAGGCACCCAGACACCACCAGTTTTTCCTTGATGTCATAGCCTTTTTCCAGAAATATGTCCAACTGTTTGTAAAGTAGAAAAACTGGTAGATATACCAAATAAACTTGTTGGATATGGAGGCCATGCTGGTTTTGATATCGCAAAGTGTTCAAGAAACTTCACCAACATAGATTATTTTGTTGAGCATGCAATTATTTTTCACCAGAAGACAATGTATTACACTTTGAGAAGAAATAACCTGAGGTGCTCAGTCACAAAAGTTGTTGGCATTTTTGGAAGAAATTGAATTCTCAGGGGAAAAATACTGGAAAATTTCAAGTGTGTGTTTATAAAAGAAGGCTCCTAGATAAAATCAATGGAAGTTAAACAGGTATTGAAATTTCTGCAAGAGTGCTTATTTGTTCATCTTCAAGCAAACTCATGGGAAATTATATGTAAGATCAACCACAAATACCCCTTGACTGCTTATTCCTGCCTAGCCGGAGTACTGAAGATGTCGTCATTCCTCCGCTCACATTCTTCATACCTGAGGTTTTTTTACACATGCACATAGGTATATATTTACACAGAAACCCTTGCACCCATGTTAAAGTCTCTGGGATCAGTATTTCTGTGCAGTTTCATTCCAACTCTGTTTCTTTATGTGTTTCTCTTGAGATATTTAAAAATATGTGCAGTGACCAGCTGAAACTTCCATTGCAATAAGGTATAATTAGAACTGATCTATCATTTGTGCTAAAGATGGTTATTAATGCTTTCGTGGAGTACAGTATGCTTTTTTCTGTTTCTGTCCTGTTTCTGTCCAAAACTCGGATGCTACGTGGAATATGAACAACCTGAACAGACTAGTTGAAAGAGTTTTATCTGTTCCCTTGGTGCTGAGGCTTTGGAAATTAAACTGTCCTGGTGTTTTGCCACTAGAATGCCTCATTACAAAATACCAGTATCTAAATTAAATAAGATGTATATTGTATATGCTAAAGCAAGAAGATCAAAGTTGCTTGTGGATTTTTATATATGTGTAGTTTAATGAGTGACAATTGAGGATAGGCTGTGCAAGTTTTTAATCCTGAGAAAATCTTCAATTATTGAGTTTTGGGGTTTTTTAATACATGTCCCTTCTGAGGATCTAGGAGAACAAATCGGTCTTTCGCAATCTCGCAATGAACTATTTTATGATGAGTATCACCATAACTTTTTTTAACTTGTAGACTTACTTTGCATTTAATTCATCTTTTCAGTAGAACTAAGTGTTATGATTTCAATAACACAGGCATTGTAATAATTTTATAATGTGAATTTTAATAACACTGATTCATATCCAGTAGTCTGCTTCTTGGAAGGAGAAGGTCAGTAAGCTGTGGAGTAACTCAGTTATCTGATGCTTGGGAGTTCCTTTCAAATGGATAATACAGATAAGACAGCTATGAAATTAGCAGCTGTACTATCATCTTGATAGTATGCTAATAAGTTCCTGGGAATTAGGGATTCTTCAAATTAAACTCAATGTAGACAATTCTGATGTTTCATCTAAGTAGAGATAACCCCTTTTGAAATACTGTAGAGCTGACAAGTGGAAAAATAAATTTAGGAAATTAAGGGATTTCAGAACTGAGTATGTCTAGGAAAGATGTATATTTACCTAGAACATTGTAGATTTTAGAGTGGCATTCTTCCAACCACTGCTGCACAGTGGATTGTTCAGTAAAATACACTATTAAATGTTTAGTTGATTAATTTTTAGATTTATATGAAAATGTTACAGATATTGGGAACAGCCTAAACACAAGTGTGTTAAATTTTATACAGGTGCTTACATATGAATGTTTCACAGCCAACTAAGATATGACCTGAAATTTATAGCAATTCCTGTTGCTACTAGAAACATTAACAAACTGTTTGCAAAACTGATGTGTGATATGAAGTGTTGCTAAGACTTGGTTATAGTTGCTGGGCTTCTCCGGTAGGTGGAGAACTGCACTGAGACGGAGTTGGTACGCTGGCCCTGCCGCGCTGAGCTGCTGTGTTCCCCTAGGTGAAGGGGGTTGCCATCAAGCCTGCTTGAACCTCTTAATTCCTGATGTTTGGTTTCGTTATTGTTAAACATGAGAGCTACAGAAACTGTTTAAACACAGCTTTTTTTTTTTTCAATAGCTTACATTATCAACTATATTTTTAGAGACACTGATGTAAATTTTATTTTAAAAAGGTATAGAATTTGGGTAGTGTACAGAAATTTTTGAAGACAGTAGTAAAGCACCCATTTTAATGAAAAAATTTAGTGGCATAACTACAACTTCCTAACTGCATGCTACTTTTGCAATAGGACCTCATGAAGCTATCAAGGATTGGTAACTAGTATAGAATGTAGTTAGAGGAAAAAAATATGTTTAGTATATGTAAAATTTCATATCACGGTTAAGTGTTTTGCATAATAAAAATCTTCTGTTACAAGCTCTCGGGTTTGTGTTTCACAGAGCTGGTATCTCACTCTCTGCCGCTCTGACAGTGGCCTACCATGTTAAAATAACTTATGCTTGCTACGGTGCCTTTTCAGCTTTAGCCTACCATGGTAGACAGTTTGGTTTTGCTTCTGACCACTTCCTTTGGCAGTGTCCCTCTGAGATAAATTCTAACCTAATATCAGCTTCCTTGTGGCTTTCTTTTGAGGGTTTATTTGGTGCCGAGTTGGAATATCCTGGCAAAAGGGGACAAATGAAAAGCAAAATATGTTTTAAATACTGTAAAATGTGTGATCCCTAAAAATGCCCTTTTGCAATTGCAAGTGTCATGTTGTTACTGGGGGAAGGTATTCCGTTCCCACAAATCAGGTTAGTAGAAACCTGGAAGTCAACTTCGGAGGGATTTTGAGGTGTCTGAGTTATTCTGAGAGAATACAATCTCCTTTGACTGCTGTGGACAAAAGTTATAATGGGACATCCCTGACATCCATTTGAGCCACGGCAGTTTTCGTTAGAGAGCTCTGATTGGCACAGTGCAGTTGTTCAGGCCATGTCATCTTATTTAGTAGTCTAGTATTAAATCTTTGAGTTGCAGATGACTATTCCAAACAAATTTTGTTACTGTAAAAGCTCAAAGATACTTTTCTGCTGATAAAAATGAGTTAAGGTAAAAAAGACAGCATATTCAAATCAGGAAGAGTCCCTTATGAAATACTTAACAGGCTCCCTTGCTGCAGAAGCACCGAGTGAAGGCTCTTGGCTATGCTGAAGGAAAGCACAGGTCCGCACTTTCCAGACAAATGCACTGGAGAGTTGGTTCTTGTGGTATTCCACTTGTGGAAGGGTCTGATCGTGTAGATGTAGTTTCCACTTAGTGCTTGTTGGATGCATATCTTCTGGAATGACTTGAAAATTTTAACTTGTTAACCTGGATTTTGATACTCCTGGCATCGTTCTTGTAGTTGAAAAAGTCGAAAGATAGAACTATGCTGAGGAAGAGATTATATGTTTCTCTTTCCTCTGTCTATAGAGGGAGAACATTGATACTGTTAAAGTAACATCATTTAAATTTTAATTGAGTACAGGTTGTGCTGAATCTTGAGATTTTTTTGTTCATGGAGAGCTAATTTCTAACATCGTAAAGAATATCAAGTGAAATCCCGTGCATTGTTCAACTACAGTGGTCCTTGTTAGATGGGCGTTCTTTGGTGTTAATTCCACTGTTGTGTCTTTGAAGAGGTTTGAGACAGTTCTTTAAGTGAAGACAGTGTTGGCTATTGCAGATAAGGGGTGATGGCAATTCAAGGTGCTGAGATTATGAGTACAAGAAGAAGAAAGCTTATAAAGATGCTTCTTATTAACCTGAAAGAATAATCAACTTGAAAAGATTTAAGAACAAGTAAAAACTCAGTAACCGGATGGGAGTAGGAGGGAGGAGAAAGGAAGGAGCTAATATCTAATATCAGAAAACATTAGGATAAACTGAGGATGTATAAAAGTTGAGTTGAATAATAAAATAATAAAAGGTTCTTAAGCAGAAGACAAGGAAGGAAGTGGGATACACAGCCTCTCTGTTACACAGAGAGGATGGGGTCTATTTTTGTGGTAATCCAAGCAGGACCCAAAATTGGATGCATTGCATCTGTTTTCCTAAGGATAGTGATGTTTGTTGTGAAGCCAGAGACAGCAGATGATAGGAATATAGGTATGGAAGAGGTGGCTGTTGCATTCGAATCGATACTGAGGGAGGCAGCAGAAAGATGTGGATGGAACATAGCTCCAGAAATCTTCCAAGACCTAGCTTGTGATGCTACAGGCTTTCGATACTACAGGCTTGTGATATGACAGGCTGTTGTTAATCTTCTCTAGATGAACTTATTAAAGGATAACAGTTGAAGTTATTACAAGATGAGAGAACAGCTAGTCTTGTATGTAGCTTGAAGGAGGAGCAAGGTAATCTAGTAAGTACAGCCTTTCAGAGGTAAAAAACTAACTGCTTTTAGGATGGAACAATTACTTTCTATAAAGATGTTATTCTCTGTGGTAAAAAGAGCTTGGTGTTGAGGACTCAGGAAGTTCAGCAATCCTTTTTCACAGCTGCTTGATGTGTGAATGTACTGAACTTCCCGTAATTCAGGTGCGTGCTGTTGGTAGAATAGGGTCGGGTTCTTAGTAGCTTGCTTGCACTGAGTCTGCAGACAGTCAAGTGAAGCATGTTTCCTGCCGTGGGTAGCTCTGCAGGGCTGGACCTGTCAGTTCTTGGGTCTGCCAAGAGAAAGGAAGCTCTCTTGACCTGGAACATGCCTGAAGTAAAGGTTTGGAGGAACTGCTTGTGTGTTGTCCTGTCAGTAAGCCTCTGTTGCATGTGTTCAGATCCTTATCCTCTCTCTACATTTTATGTGGGGAACCAAAGTTCAGGGCTGTTGGAAGGGATAGGTTTTGTGTTGGGTTTTGCTTGGAAGCCAGAATTCTAATAGCATAATTAAGGACATGTTACGTTGGTTTAGCAGATACTCGGCTACTTCATTTTTTGCCTGGTTCAGATTTTGATTTGGAGATACTTCATCTGAAAATGCTCCTAAGTGGTCTCTCTGAGACAGCTGACTTGCGGGGTGGTCTTCTGTTAGAACTTTGCTAAAGAACATAATGGATTACCTGTGTAGCTCGAACCAAATGACCTGCATTTACATTTTTCTTTGAAATTAAGAGCTGTTTTCTCTTAGAGTCCCTTTAAAGCACTAGAGATTTCCATCTGGTCACACTGTAACTTGTGTGTCTCGTGTTACAGCAGAAATCCTGAGGAACTTTGGATTTTACTCATATCTTTTTGTTCAAAATGTTGGGGCTGTCGGCTGTTTATCTTACGCAGTGCTTATACTCATGAGCCGCAAGTCCCCAGGGGAGTTAGGCTAGCCAAACCCCCAGGATTTTAGTGTTGATACTGGAAAGATCAGACAACTAGTGCTTTTTGTAGTACTCATTCACAATGTACTGTCAGTCAAATCCCACTTCTTGGTCACATCTAGAAAGCCAGCATGGATGCTCCTGCTCTGTTGGTTCTGGATTTACATTGTGCACCGTGAAGACCAAGTTGTTTGAGCTCAGAATCTGTTTTGCCAAAGGCAAATACCTTTTTCCATACTTCAGAGAAAGTCCTACTATTCCAATCACAACAATAGCGTTATAATAAGTTATATTCTTGGTATGTACAGAGTACCAAGGACCTAATTAAAATACATCCTATAAAAAGAAAGGCACTTTGTTTTCCTTTTGTCTGAAGTGACAAGATCTTGAAGCAACCAAATGTTCCCTGGTCAGGTGGATTAAGTTACCTATTACAAAGATGTAAAAAAGTATCAGACAAATCTGGAGAATTTTGCTCGTGATGTTGCAGAAAGAAAAGCCCGTGCTTCCATTGTAGAAGTCTTCAGGGTTGTAACAATCTTCTGTCAACATTCTGAAGTTTTATACAGATGGATTTTCTGCCTTCTGTAGAGGCCTCCATCAGCAAGAAGCCCTGCAGTCATTGATCTGTGAAAAAAAAACCCCCGTGTTTTTCAGGCATTTAGTCTTCAGGGCTGGAATTTTGGACTTTTTGTTTCCCCTTACTTAACGTTCACTGCTCATTATTTTCCATGAGTCACAGAGACGTGGGAGATGTTTGACTGTAGAATGGAAAATTTCTTACCCGATAACTTTTTTTAATGTAACAGCAATATCTTCAATTTTACTCCCTATAGTTTAGCAGCCAAGAAAAAAGTCAACTTCGTCCATTCCTTTTTGTAGACTATTTAGCCAGGTGCACATAGCTTACCTGATTGGTAGTAGAGTACTTCAACCAATCTGTAGTCTTGAAAGGTTGATGCAGCATTGAATGGCTCTTCTATGGCATAGCTGAACAGAAGGATACATTGTGGTGCTG
>WAAD01007343.1:742-12888 GCA_013389945.1 Fregata magnificens
ATTAAGCAGCAAGCTGTTTATATATTGTTTGTCCACGCAAAAGAAACAAAGGATGCCAGCATCTCAGTTGGCATTTTCCTTAGACATCCTACTAAACCAAGCATCCAGCTATTGACACTGAGCCTTGGCTGATACATAGCTGATATAACTTCAGGAGGAGACAGAAAATTCATATGAGCACAGTCTTTTAATCTCAGGTTTCTTACCCCTGTCAGATTGATCATACCATGTATAAAACTGTTAGAAACAAGGTGTAGAACTCCAGAGCCATGGCGACCAACACCCCTGGACAACCAGCCAAAATGTTGACAGGGAAGCGGTAAAAGCTGACATTTATGTAAACATGCTTCAGCTCTTGGGACCTACAACCCTGCACAGATGTGCATTTCTGTTGAGGCTGGACATGAACACATGACTTCTCAGTGAGGGAACAAGACTGTTAGCTGCTCTGAAAGACTACTTTTAAACTGAAACGAATATACAATTTGCAAGGATGTGTGGAATATAAGGATATCTGATTAAGGGCAATTCAGCAAAAGAAAAAGACAAAAAAAGACAAGAAAAGTAATAAATTAACCAGCTGCACAAACCTTAAGCAGCAGGAGAGGACAGAGATCATAAAGCAGTGATGGCACTGCTTTCAGACTCTCCGCTTTGATCTGCATGGCTGTGCTGTGCACATGCCCATCTGTATCTCTGGAGACTGTGCTCAGGCTTGTTACTGGCTGGACCTACAAATGGCAATGGCAAGAGGACCAAATCTGTGCAAATCACAGAATCTAATCATACTGTCCAAAGACCTGTACCTGGAAACAACTCCTCAAGTGGCATGGCAGAACTTTTTGGCTTCCCTTCCTGTTGCCTTCAGAGATTGCATGATCAATAAAATACGAGGATCAACACTGATTGTAACTGTGAAATTGGCTTTTAACGGCAATAAGGGACTCTGCAATCAATTGGAGTTATAACCAGCTGCTCTAAATTAAGCAGTGTCGCATAGTACGGCTGAAGTTTCTCCACACACAACCAACTTCTATTAGCAACGTTACATCCTTAAGTAAAGAGCAGCCTTTCTCAAGCTACTGCTGTAATTATAAATAACTCTCATACTGTGNACAAACCTACTGGGGTTTGAATGTTGACTGCATTTGGATTATGTGACCGCATTTTTTCTTTTCAAAATTCTCTGTGTTGGATAATTAAGGAACAAGTCTTGTCAAAGCATAGATTTTTTTGTGTGTTTTGTGGCCCTTCTGGTTGAACAAGATACAGCTCTCCCATGCCTTTTTTTTTTTTTTTTAAAGCACTTCTATACATGCAAAAGAAATCCACAATTTTATACGAAATCTGGCTGAACTTATTTGGGCCTACTTAGTCTATGTAGGCAACATCACGAATGGCCAACAAGATAAAGTCTACAGGACCAGAACTCATACTAGAGCTGTATGTAGCCTTGCCATTACCTCATTTTTTCAGCTATATTGCTTAATCTTGAACGCTTGCTTGCAAGCAATCCATGCCTTTCTATACGGTCTCACTGGATTTCCTCGTCACTGAATTTATGGTAAAAAAATAAAGTGTGTGTATCTTAGAAGTGCGACTGTATCTATTCAGTTTGTCAAGGAATATGTTACCTATAGTCCCACTGTTATTCATAGAACAGTTTTTGTATTGATCTTCTATATGGAACTCTCATTGAAAATGGTGGATATACAAGTTCCAAGAATAGACGAAAGGTCCAAAAATTTACTTACAAATCATTCCCTACCGAGTAATAATTTGCTGGTGGAGACCTCCCCAGAGTTAAATTCTAAAAAAATATATGACCTGTTTAGGACATGTTAAAGATAAGAAAACATTCTACGTTACTGAATTATGTTTTGAGAGAAACATGATGATACTCAAAACACCTTTTCTTTTTCTCTGCTCGTGCCGTCTAGATTACCTTCAATATCTATCCTGATACATTTCAAAGAAAGTTATTTTGCCTTTGCTGCATACCCTCATCCAAGCAAAATAGCAAAGCTAACAGAATGGAGTTATAATTTAACAGGCACAATAGAATCTCACAAGAAGGCGTTAATTGGACTATAGATGATCCCATAGCACTATATTACACTCTATATCACATGTGATTTACCCCAAATATTTCCAATGTAAAATGGATTTAAACATTATTTTCTTAACATTTGTCTCCTTGAAAGGCTACGTAGAGATGGCAACAGCAATTAACATTTTATAATATTCTCCAGAATAGTAATAAAAGTCTTCTAAACTAACAGATAGAGAAAAATGAAAATTGCACATTACTTTTCAAAAGAGAGTTTAACAAGGTAAGTCACATGATTTTTGTGGAATAGGCACATTCATAAAACGTGTTTTTAAACCATTTCCTACCCAGCCATGGTTGGCTGTTACAACAGGTTAATTTGCCCTTTTCAGACCACCAAGCTTCTACTGGTTTTTAGATCAGGTTTTTCATTAGTCAGTTGCTCTGCTGAACTTTTTAATTCCTAGGCTCAGTGACTTCAAAGTAAGTGATGTAAACTGCTCCCATGGGAAGTTCTGGAAGCTACACTATGATACGTGCTGAATTTACCCAAATGACAATGGGTGACAAGTCACCTCAGCACTAATCCTAAATCATTTAAGTGTACCTAGTGTCCTCCAAATAAGGGTTAGGCAACACATGGGCACTACGCAATCCCACAGAGTTGGGCTGAATTTCTATCATGACAGATAAACAGTGAGATTCATATGTGTATACCTGTGGGTACACACACATATACACACACAAAAGGTTGATCCACTTGTGTTACAAGAAGCGTACTTTCTGCAGTGTTTCTAACTATATTTAGAGATTCAAATTTGATTTGATTCACAAAAGCAGCAAGGAATGCATGGATCATGCCAAAGGCCTATGGATTGGTTTATTTCTAATCATCTCTAATAAAACCCTAAGCCTATGGAAGTGGAATACAGACTTTGGGCTAGTTTGGGTTATTTTTTCCTCTACCTAGGTAAAATTTTTAGACCTGACTTTTAGAAGTAATACACAGTACTTCAGGTGGGGAACATTGAAAAAGACAGCCTTATAAACTGGCTAAAACTTCAGCTTTGTACTCATACTCTTCTCATTAAAAGGCTGTCAATTTTTCTAGTGATAAATGACAACAGTTATAAAAAAAAGTCTATAATTATCCATTTTGAAATAATTATTTCCTGCTTGATTTTCTAAAGGTTTTCGTCAGCATAGACATTAGTGCCGAGTTCTTCATTTCAGTTCTAATCCTTTTTTCTCTATTTCACATTTAAAAGTATGTGCAAATGTAATTTTAGCATTGTTTTCCTAATGATTGTAGCGACTGATTACAAAGAAGGATTAAATTAACTAAGTCTTTCTATGCTTATTTGTATTTTAGCTGTAGACTGTATGTGAGAAAGCTCCTGGGAAATATTTTTCCTTGAAGTTTACTTCATACATTCTGAGATTTATATTTATTTTCAACCCTTACCCATTACATCAAAACACAACAAATTTGATATTGTCTTGATGTATCTTACAGTGACCAAGAAAAATGTTTAGGTGAGATATCTGGAATTATGAACTCAGAACCAATGCACTTTAAGGGACAAGAAAGTGTAAAAAATATACAGCCTTTTACAACTACAAAACCTCTTCAGTGGGACTTGATTTTGGGGGCCTCATTGCTGTGATGAGATTGAAGGTAGAAACTACTCCATGGCAAGATAGGATAGAGAGGTCACTTAGTCTTGAAGGCACCTTTATACAAAGATTTGCAGCTTTATAGATTAAGACTATAGCAAAATAATTCTGGAAATAAAGGGTGTATTTGATTGTCACTAAATAAATAAAGCACTGCTGAAATGAGTTCTCATCAGGACATAACAAAGAGCAAATCACTCCTTAAAATTTTCTCCAGCTCTTACTTTTAATGGATTTCAAAAAAGAATCAAAATGAGCATATCTAAAAAGAAGTCAAACCATACTTGGAAGTAGCTTAAGAGGTTTCTCACAGACAGCATGCAAAAGGTCACAGAAAACCCTTTGCCTCATATTTACTGCAGAATTTGTAAGCTTAAAGTACTTACGCTGCTTTTATGAAGCATGTAACATGAAACTTTCATCTAGCTATAGTCTTTAGGCTACACACTGGGATAAGATTGAAGGAAAGGTGGTCTGGACGAAAATCGATTCTTTTTGCTTGCAGCCAAATTTACTATAGTGAGTGAAAGCTAGAACATATTGATATTTCTGGCAGAAAGTTAAAAAAAAAGCTGAAGAAAATAGAGACTTTTCATTCTATTATGAGCTGAGCAGCTGAGGACAGCACATATAGAAAAAAGAAATCATTACTAAAAGAGAACATAGTGGAAGCAATTTTAAGATATTAATTTTGTACCAGAACAATATTTTCAGTGCAAGGAATCCAAGGTGGGCTTGTTCCTTCCCTTGCTTGAGAAGATGAACAAGATCCTGCAAATTAATGAAGCAAGCTGTAACAGATCAGAGTCTGACACCATGTGAAGGAGTTCTGTGTAGCCTTCTTCGTAATTACACGGAAGCAAATAACTATCTGAACCTGCTAAGAAACAGGGTTGATGGTTTTACTTGAAAACTACAATATAAAGACGAATTGATTCTTCCTCAGTTAAATAATATCTGTTCTATTTCTTTTCAACAAATGAGCTCTCTTGCACTACGGGTTATGTGAAACTATAGGACTAGGTTATGTATTGAAAAGGCAGCATACTCAACTGTACTAATGTACTACTAATGTAATTGAAAATTCAGCAATACTGCACAGAGCAATTGAAAGACGCAAACAGCTTTGGTCTAATATTGCCATTATCTAATATTGCAAACATCAATCTCTGAATCACATACACAGTAGTAAGAGTTGTTTTAAGATCATAAAACAATTAAAATATAATTATAATGAATGTTCAAGTCTTCTAATTTAATTAGCCTACACCTGTTTTTACTACATCAAATTTATTTTAATGTTTTATATATTAAAAGCAACTATGAATTTACAAGCAATACAGTAGGGGAAAAAAAAAATCTTTTACCAGAAACAATTTTTATTTGTTTAGAAGTCTTCTTACAGTAACAACACTTATAATGCTTACATTGAGCAACACCCGCCTTTGCCAACTTTTAGGATAAACATAATCACTTTTGGCTGATAAGAATGGGAGAGAGATGATGATCATGGAATATTTTGAAGACTGAGACATTACAAGCCCTCAAACTAGGCACAAAGAAGGTATAAGCAAAGCTGTAGGGTAAGACGTCCTTGACCATAAAGGCTGCAAGAAACAGATCTGCTCATCAACTCTGACATGCGAGTGAGGGATGACATGGGCACTGAAGAGGAATACACAGTGATAGGCTGCAATGTCCTTTGTAACCAAACTATATATAATTCAAGGCATAAACTGTATCTAGCATTAAAAAATTTCCTTGGTCCAAAAAGGGATTATGTTGGAAGAAGAACAAGGAGATATAGTGCACGTGAATGCAGAACATCCGAGTCTATCTCCAGATGTTCTGGAATGACCCTGGCCGTTGCTGAAGCTTTGCATCTGTGCTGTTTTCTTTCACACCTTTGAGTGACAGGGCCAGAGGCCCTTTAACCTCATCTCCCACTTTCAGACACACTGTCTTCTGACTTATACCTGTTCACTCTCTGCAGCTGAAGTGATTCTTCTCTGCATGTACACTCTGCAAACACTAAGCTCTTTGGCTGAACAGCTCCATAGCAGTGCCAGACACACTAGTGGCAACAGAGACAAAAAGAAACCGAGCCTTCTGTTTGCTTTAACCTTCTTCCTCACCGATGCAATGCCATGTGTCCTCTAGCACGTGGTAAACCACATCCAGGAGACACCTCAACATGCTTTCCATTATACACCAGCTATCCTCCTGGGGCCATTCTTACCTCAGGCAATGAGGATTTTGGCAGGCTGCTTATCCTGTGCCCAGGACTGACGTGCAAGGTGGTCCCAAGCTGCGCTAGTACTGCCAAAGCGCAGTAGGCAATGTGATCTTACCAGCAAGCCCAACTGGCTTCCTTGTTGATGACGTACAAGTAAAATTCAAGCTGCAACGGATTTAACAGCCACTTAAAGCTTAGGCTGCTGAGATCCTCAACACTTTCTATTTTAAAACAGACATTAAATGACAAGAAGAAAGTTTCATGAAGAGCCTGCCTAAAGTGAATCTGTCACTGAGACATACATTTATGAATCATTTTAAGTGGTATGCTATCAACAGACCACCAGCTGGAGTGAAAAAATAAAAATCTTTTGACTTTGCAGTAAAGAACAGGTAGTTAAACTAGAACTCCTAATAAAAAGTATTTCCATAAAAATATAAACATGTATTGCATAGCATTTTCAAAGGGTAAAAATCCAGAAGACCAAAAGCTTGATAAAAGTAATATGAAAAGATACCGGTATAATGATTCCAAATTAATGTCCTGGTAAGATAAAGAAAACAAAGACAATGCAATAGAAGTATTGTCGAACAAGTATTCACATGTGGGGTTTTTTTCAGTATCACTTAAAAAGCATTGTTCTGTATGCCAGTGAACACTAACTCCTCATACTTGGAGTCTGACCATAGCAGATTTTGTAAAAACTAACCTCAGGCTTTGAAGCTAGAAGAAATAATTCCGCAATTCCTACCGCTTGAGCAGGCTGCTGGAAGTGACAGGTGGCTTCTCCATCAGAGGGAGACAAAGGAGCACATTTCCTTAACTAAAAGGCATGGTCACTATGCAAGAGAGAACCCAATGACGGGCACTGTCACCAACTGTAGAAGCTTTGAGGAAAATAGGAATGGAAAAATCAACACAAGGAAAGTGTAAGACGCCAATCTATTATTTCCCTGATCCCCTTCCTCTCTCTCCCCCTCCCTCTACTCCCCCAATAAAACATGCACATGTCAATACTGGAAAGAATTACCTCTACATTTGTTTCTTTCATCAGTCTGGCACATGTTGTAAAATAATGAGGAAAATGAATACGTCTTCCTCCTGCCAGATGTGTTCTGGAGTCAGAAACACCTCAGCTACAAATAAGTTCTACCAGCTCTGCAGGAATCCTTTATTTTATTTTTAAGTGACTTAAGTAATCTGAAAATTATTTGCATCCACATATTTTCAGTCACTGAATGGTTGGAGGCTAATTAGAGAATTATCTTTCCAGCAGGGAAGTAGTCACTTATTTTGTATTGGTAGGTTCTGCTCACTGTTAAAGTAACATTCGCCTATTTGTTCTAACAAAGTATGTTAATAAATGCATGGGTTTTGAAAGAGAAGATGAAAACCCTTGCAAAGAGAAATCCATCCACTGGTGCACTTACATCCTGATGGCACCAAATCCTTCCAGTTGAAGAGTTGGGACACATTCAGCTTGCCATGCCTACAAATAACCCCATCCTTCTCCACAACCTTCAGATAAACACAGACCTGAAGATTTTGTAAATATGCTTTCTTAGCTTTGTCACAAGACATGACATTTTTGTTCTTTGAAAACATTCTCTTATTACTTATTGCTCATTCATATTGGCACAATTTTTGCCTATTTGATTAAAACTCCATGAGGATACTATGCTGTGGTTGTAAGTCACCTGATTTGTCAGAAAAAAACAAAAATTCTGGCCAAAAAGTATTACCTCCATCTAAGCTTCAGCAGTAACCAGAACGGGCTGCAAGATCTTTCCCTGTTTGCATTGTCTACCCAAATTCCCACTAAGGTAGCTTAGCCAAGTATTCACCCATTTTCCAGAACATGTGCTTCAGTGCCTCTAGTATATTCAAAACTTCCTATTCTGAACAGTTACAGCTCTGACTCCCCTCCCACACCAAATCAGAAAAGACATTTAACCTTCACTCTCTATCAAAGTTTTCCAGTACCCTATGCAGCTACAGTTACAAGCACAAATTATATTCTAAGTTTTGTAGATGCTTTTGATCTGTCTAATACAAATCAATCCAGTTCTTGTCTATTACTCATCAATTTAGACAAAGCAGCTCAAAGACCAGCTTGTAGTGTACACCACAATTTTCAGAAGTGATGTTACCACACAGTTCAGCTTGAGACTTCAAAAGAAAACTTACTATAGCAAACAGGATCAAGAGTTCTTTCCCATTGCTTTGCTATGCTCTACTCTCTCTCCAAAATTGGGGGTGGGGGGAGCAACCCACAAACACAATTTCAACATTAAATAGATTTACCAAGTAAATGTTAGTTGCAAACCAGAACATGGACTTTTTGGAAACAAAAGCAAAAAAAAAAAAAAAAGTATTTTGGTGCTTACAAAATGTTGCTGAAGTTTTTATGTATCATTCCATCAAAACTCAAAACTGACCTTTTCCATAAGTATCGGGGGGGGGGAGGGGGAGTATTCTTAAAGAAAAAAAAAAGGCAAGCAGGCCCTATGAGATTCTCTAAATGATTTACAAGTCTTCAGAGTGCATTGGCACCTCGTTTGCCCAGGTCACCTTTGCAAATCTCCAGTTCCTAACACAACAGCCACAGTTTAATTGCAATAACCTGGTATTTGCTACAGCTGCAGAGTTTCTTACCTATGTCTTGGGTGGGCTTTGCCACTATACAGAGAGCTTGGAACTGCTATGCTAAGTTGTTCCTGAAACCCGAGCTAGATTATGTTTGCCCACATAAAGGGCACTCATCAGCAGCATAGACAGAGCTCAGGATCTCATTAGCCATTGCATTTTAACAACAGAAAACAGAATTGCATTCTCCTACCAAACAAAACAAACTAACAGAACCTCACAACCCCACAGTATAACTTATTATCCTGTAACACCCTCAGACTTCAAAGACACTAACTCAGAGGAGCATTCAATTTTATCTTTTGAGAGAGATCAGTTCAGAGAGCTTAGTTTCACTATCTGCCCAAGCAAAAGAGCTTTATGTGATCTAAGATGGCATATTCCAATAGGAAAAACTGCCAGAGTGATGAACATTAAAATAAATGAGGAGTGGGACTGAAGTGGCATTAACTTAACTTCCCTCATAAATGTGGATCACGAATTTATGAGGAGGTCGATCACACTGGGAAATTGAAAGATTTTAAACAAGATAACACCAGTAGCATTTAACAAAAAGAAAGGAAATATGTAAAAACATGGACAATGTTAATAGAGTACAAGGAAAAAATTGGATACTGACAAAAAACAGTCTCAGAACATAATGAGGAGGAGTAGTTGTGTTGTACTTCTCTGAAGTTAAAGCTATTGGTAGCATTATTAATTGTATTAGAACACCACTTTCAGGTGAGATGTCACAATGCATTAATTCTTATAAATGCATATAACTCAAGGCCAAGTCTTGAACCCACACTAGACAAAAGGAGAGGTGCATTAAGAGCTGAAGGGAGTGGATGTCTCATTGCTTTGGACATATGGGAGAGCTGGCAGATTTGCTGTCCTTCCTTTGTACTGGACCATAAGAAAATATCTAGAACATCTCAAGCATTAGACAGGCACACACTGCAAGTACACAGACTTACAAAAGCTTCATGTAACATATCTAGCAAGAATCACCCTGTCTACAAGAAGCAGACCTGCAAGTAAGCAGTCAAATGTCACAAATATTCTGAGGTTGTAATTCAATTAATGCTTTCAATAACACAACTATTACAAAACAAACTATTACACTATTACAAAAGAAAACTCTACATGTACGGTGATATCAGTATTAGTCATTAGGAACTTTATATCAGCACTTCTACAGCTAGACTCATGCAATAAATGTATCAAACTCCAAGTACTGTTGTGTCTACTTGATCTCTTGATGTCATTATTTGAATTAAAGATTATACCTGCTTATGTAGAAAAAATAATGAATGATCAACAGGAGTGAAACTGCAGGCAAGTACTTCCTATTTCTCAAATTTAGCATGGCACATATTCCAAAGGACTAGAGACCAGAAGATGAATGAATTCACTTTGCGTTAATTGCAGCGGGTAGCCTATAACTCAGTGACTTACTACACTGCTTGTACCAGCCCCCTGCAACCACACCATATGGGATACTTCTTACCAATGGCCAAAGAGCAGGTGTCCCTGCTTTCACATATGCTTCTTAAGTAATCACTTAAACAGAAATATCTAGCCTATACCAACATGATGAAACTACCTTGTTTTTCATGGATGCTATGTACTAATAGCAGTTTAATATAGATGGACAAACCAAAATTCAAAGTGATTTTTAAATGTTTTCTGTTAAGACTACATAGAAGCCCTTCAATGTTTTAAAGGCAAAGCAAAATAAAAAAAAAATTTAAGAGCTTCCCATTAGACTCAGCAATTCACAGCACAAAGTGAATTCTGTTACACAATGGCTTAATACTTTTTTTTTTTAAACAGTCATTTTAATCATATTCACCACATTTCTATTAAGTTTAGAAAGAAATAGATGTGTCATGGTTCCTACTGTAAAATGAAAAAATGTTAGTTTATCTGTTTGCCATATATATGAAAATAAGTCAATGTTAACAAGGCCTAAAGGCTACTGTCTATTTTCTGCTTTACCACAAAAGCCCTTAGAAATTAGCAGGATCCATAAATGACTTAGCCATTCTGCCTCTCTTGTGCACTGCGCTCAATTTCTTGCCTCCCTTTGGGGTTTAAGTTAAGAATCTGTTCATTGCCGATAATACTTTGCATACGTTACCAGCATGAAATTGAGAAACACAAAAAACGCAGACAGTAAAAAGCAAATTTCTCTTCCCATCAGCCTGTATCTCCTCGTTGTCTAAAGTTGGTAACGTTATTTACTCATTCCTTGCTTTTATGAAGAATAAGTTTTGCTCCTCCACTAATTTCCAGGTTCTCATTTAAAAATCAGAGACATCAAAAGAAATAAGTAGATTTTCCTGAAGGTGTGCATAGTTCTTCCAGCATATGGATCAAAGCTGGAGTAAATTTCTATAAACACTTCTCATTATTTTTGCAGCATCCACCAACTCTTTCAAGCACACTGGGGATTTCAAATTAGCCAGTAGGAGATGTCAGTGGATCCAATTCTATGGTTTCACAGACAAATTTAACTTTTTTTTTTTCTTCAGGTAAACAATTATAGAACAGTAGTCCACCACCAGCCCTTGCTCCCCATTTTTCAATTGTAAACCCATACATTGCAAACTGATAATAACCAAAGACACTCAGTTTTGAGCTGATCAGACTGCAGCACAAATAAGCATTCAAAGAGTCTAAATGCAGGCCAGTACTTCCCTACTATATATTCCCATAGACTACTGTTCGGCAGCTTCATTCCCATTAGCTGAGGCCACAGAAGAGAAAGACATCGATGTGCAGAGGAAAGTTTAGCAGTCAAAGGGATCAAACTCCAATTAAGATGTCCTTGCAGTACTAATTGCACAGTGGTCACATTTTATGATCATTCTACAACAGTGAAAAATATGACAGCATATCTTAGGTTACTGGAATGATAAGAGTTGTAGATAGACCATTTTCCTTTTTTCATTTATAAATAAAGCCAGACTCAATATTCTTAATAAACAAACTTGCATACACATCCCTTCTACACAGAATCAAAAATAAGCAGAGACAGAAGAGAATGCAGAATAGTCATTTAGGTAAAATTTCTCTGCACAAAAAGAAGCTGCATTCAGTGGCCCAATTAACTTCTTCAAAACAAGGCAGCTGATTGTAACTTCAGACAGCAATGCCAAATGGCTAACAGGAAGACCAAAGCATTTTACCATCTGCCTTGAGAAGATTAGTGTTAGAGTAAAAGTGATACAGGCAAAGACTGATGAAAGATTAATCAATTTTCTTTTGGAACTGAGCAGTTTGCACATTAAAGCATTTGGGCAATTTTACATTAGAAGTCCATGTCATGCCTGGCAGCCTCAGTTCTAACATTTAAGGTCCTTCCTCTGCTTAGTTCAGAAAAATACTTCTAAGTGAATGTATACAGTATTATTACATAGCCAAAAATAAAGTTGCAGCAGAACTAGTTGGTTGCTCTTCTCACTGTTATACCAATATCTCTGGACTTACAGTGTTGAACCAAATTCTCTCTCATTTTCCAAGACAAAATAGGTAGCATATTATAGCCTG
>WAAD01007352.1:0-55487 GCA_013389945.1 Fregata magnificens
TAGAGGTCTTTTCCAACCTTAACGATTCTATGATCTTGGTAGACCTCTGCTGGACATGCCTCTCTCTACTAATGTCTACTGGCAAGCCCCAAGCTGGAGACAGCACTTAAGATGCCATCTCCCTTTCACCAAAGAGAGGGGGAACAATCACCTCCCTCAGCCTGCTGACTGCTCTCTTGCTGATACAGCAGTAGGTTGCTGACCTTTCTTGACAAAAGTATGCACAACTGACTCAGGTTTGACTTGTTATCAGTCAAGGCCCCAAGTGCTTTTCCACAGAAGTGCATCCATGCCAGTCTGCCACACCAGGTGCAGGACTTTGCATTTGGCTCCATTGAACTTCATGAGATTCCTGTTGTCCCATTCCTCCAGCATGCCAAGGTTGCTCTGGATGGCTGGACTTGCTCCCCAGCATAGTGTCATCTGCAAACTCACTGAGGGTATGCTCCACCCCATGTCCAACTCGATAACAACGACATTAAAGTGCATTGGCCCTAGTATTGACTGTTGAGGAATGCCACTAGTAACTAGCCTCCAGTTGGACCCTGAACTGGTAATCCTTTCAGCCTGTTGGTGCAGCCAGTTTCCCACCCACTTTAGAGCTCACCCAATCAGTCCATATCTCAATAAAACATAATAAACAGTTAAAACATTATAATGCATATAAAATTCAGAAGTGTTTCAAGTAGGTAGGCAGAAACAGATTTGCCATCCTGAGGAGAAGTGACCAAGCTACTCCTGCTGAGGAGGTGAGGGAGCAGGGACAAGAGGCCAGAAGACTGGGAGATCCCAGGGAAGAGCCTTTCCTTTTGCCAGATCTGCTGCCAGTAGCGGGTGCAGCTGCCACCTGCCAGCAATAACCACAGAGCACGTTGTGTTCTTAACCTCTCCAGCAACATCAGCCAGCCTGAGCCTTCTGGGGCTGTGCACCAGCGATGGAGTGGCAGTAGGGCCATTTTGCTACCCACACAACTGCTTCTTGTACTGTGACTGTAGTCTGCCTAGATACTATTCTTGGTTCAACTTTCCGGCCAAGCAGTCCATAGCTATAATGTGCAAATTGTATGCATGTCAAACAAGGTCTTAAAATTTGCCAACATAAGTAAACATTAAAATTGTGATGTGCATAAATTTTTGTGTTTTTCTTTAACCATGTATAAATATATATAAATTCTTATTTACTTATGTTATTTTCCAGGTAAAATAACAGCAGTGTCTTCTTGTGACTTAAGAGAATCATACCACTTTAGCAAATGCTTAAATAACCAAAGCAGTTGTACGTATTGATCCTTCCTTTATTCCCTACAGATATTAGTTATTGCAGTGTTTTGGGCCAACTGAAAAGTGTTTCCAGTCATTTGCCATTGAAAGCTTATACTCCACTTTCTAAGACCCACATCGGTGCCTTTTTTCCTGTAAGGAAAAGCATTAGAGATCTTCCATGTCCCCTTTGTGAAATCTGGGTGCTTCTGCTTCACTTCTCAATCCAGCTCAACATGTATATCTGTCCTGTTTTAGCAGTTGGTAGCTTTACCAAACACAAAAAAGTAAGAGTAATAAATGATACTTGGTTTTAAACTAAGTTTAAGACATGAATAAAAATCCTTTTTCTTCAAAGCTCGAAAGAGACCCTTTCATAACCACTCTTGACAGACCACAGAGGATGGGATCTAGACATCTTTTAAACAAGAGGTTGTAGATGCCAACTTTATTTCTCAAGTGGTTAAACCAGATGTATTAACTCAAATGGAACATGAAAGAAAGATGCCTTCCCTGTCCCAACAAACCTATTATCATGAGGGCTGTGAATATTACGTGTTCAATGTTCTATGTGAAAGAATGAACAGTGAAAGCTTTCAAAATGAAGTCAGCTGTAAATGCATACTGTTTTTTGACCTTACGATGCAAGCTCCCATGAAATTTGGCCTTTTAAAAAGTTAGAGAACATTTGAAAAATGAAGGCATAGCACATATAAAATGTCTATATTTTTAGAGCAAATTCAAAGATGAACACATCATAATCTTGTTAAAATGAGATTTTTCAATATACTTCTACTTGTAGTAATCTGATGTTTAAAGATGTGTAGGTCCTTCCTGTTGTAAATTTTGTATATTTCAAAAAACAAGCATCAACTGGCCCCAGTTCTAACACTGTTATCTTGAATTTCAGTATATTTGGTGTTTCTTCCAGAATGACATGTTTTGAAAGCAGCATTAATTTGAAAAGTAATAAAAAGACAAAATTGCTAGCTTCATGGTTGGAGAGAAAGGCTGGAAAATATTAACTCAATACACAGATAAATTTCCAGAATATATTCCAGTTCAAATAAATTATCTTTCTCACAGTAGTTATTCCAAAGCAAAATGGCTTTTGTTTCATGAGAGCGCAGCCATACAGAGGGATAGTCTTTAGCAAATGACATGCTATTTCATATTATTTGCAACACACCTTCAGTTCCTTATTCCCATGTAGATCAGACCTAGGCCTTCCAGGCTACACCTGGAAATTATGGAGAAACATATCTAGACCCACATTTCATTTTTTTTCCCCAGGCAAGACTTCTTAGGGGGTGGAGGGCAGTTATGGCCAAATCTAGGTATAAAGAATTTTGGCCATTTCCTAGGCCGGCAATCAGCTTGCGTATCAAAGATAGCTGTTGTCCCTGAACCTATTTCAGTTCTACAAGAGCCCCAGTAAGTGGAGCTGGTGATGGCAGCGCTCACTGTCCCCAGCAGGGATACTGGGGTGAGTTAGGGTGCATGGTCCTCCTCACTGCAGCAAGAGCATTTGCTGCCCTCATCCTTCCCATCCTAGCAGGAGCAGTGAGTCCAATGCTGCAGTGGCCTTGCCCTCTTTCCCAGTCTCTCTCTTCCTCATAGCAGAACTCACGCTGGACCCTGACCTGCACAGTGTCTAAATTCAATTTTTGTTTCATGCTGCTGAGAAGCCACAAGCTGAAGCTGAGCACAGTTCCCCATGTGCGAGTTCTTGCAGCTGACTGTTCTGGGAAGTACGCTATTGGGGAGCTCTGCAAGGGGGAACCTTTACAACAGGACTCTAGGACTAGTTCTGTCTTAGTGTGTATAATGTGTGAATTACTGTACTTTCCTCACTGAGGATAAATAATGCAGTTCTTTCTGAAGCAAAACATACCCCAGGTCAAGTTTTCCCTCCTCAGTTATACTGGCAGCCTGGAGTACATGGAAATACGCCAGAGTCAAAGTGGACTGTAACAAAGTCGATGGCATTTTATCAGATAACTTAACTAGGGGCAGAATATGATCCAACGTGTACATTTTGAACAGAATTCTTTTAGAAAGCACTTCAGAGAAATAAAACAAAAACAAATTATTTTCCTCGATAATATTCAATCCATGCAGTACAACTCACAAGAGGCCAATAAATGATTGTTACTGGAAACTTTGAAAAATCATTGCAAAAGAAAACATTTATACAAGTTTATGAAGGCTTCTGAAGTATGGTTGATATGTTCAGGTCCAAAAGGACTGTAAAGTATCAGGATATTACATAGAGCAATGCTGATGGTTCTTACTCTATTTACATTGAATGCAGTTTAGTTTGCTTTTTGCATATGGGAAAGGTTAATTCTATACTGAAAAATGTTTTGATTCCATTCTAGTGAATTTCTTATAGAAACACAAAAGATTACTTGGATTAATAACAAGAGTAATAAAAATAGTTCCCACTTTATAATACAAAGATAAACATATGTATTTGTAATGGAAAAATGTGTTTTGTGGAAAAGATATAAAATTCAGATCTTGGCAAACAGGTTTGGAGAAAGTAAAAGTAGCCCTGAATGCTCACCCAAAACTTTTTTTAGCCCCTATATTTGTTTATAGCAGAAGTATTTTTCTTAGGTCATTCTTGGTTTAAGCTTGCTACTGAAGATAATTAGATATGCTTAATAATTACAGTAGGGTTACAGCAAGATTTTAATCAAAATATGATGCATCTCAGGGCAGTTTTTCATCAATATTTGAGCCAACTTGGCTAAGTTCATGAACCTTTCAGTAAAGCTGGGTCAAGTCTACAATGAACTCAGATTGATTTATGGCATTGCATTTAAAATAGAAGTATCTTGTTATCTTCAGAAAATTAAAAAATTAAGTAATAGCCTCAATATTATAAATCAATGGGATACCCTCCTATGGAATAATTTTGTATGTTCTGTCTACCTTGAAAAGAACACAGAGAAAGAAGTGGGCAGCTGATAGGATTCAAAACCAGGCAACAGTCATGATTGCAGTCACAGAAATACATCCACAGAAAGAAATCTTGAAACATTTGGAATTTTTTATTGCAGAGGAAACAGAGGGGGAAGAGGGAGGGAACATGCTAGAGCTACTGCATTGAACACATGGTATGAGGGAATTCAGATGTTCCCATGTCCCCTACCACTTTGTGAGAATACAGGAATTTTCAGTAAGATTACAAAAACACTCTTTTTAAAGTGATAAAGAAGTTGCTCTGCTTTTTTTTTTTTTTTTTAAGTCACAAATTATAAATAACCTGTAGAATTAATTGTTATAATCAAAAAGTTTAGTTGGGTAGGGAAAATGCAGTGATTACATCCAAAAACTCAAGAATATAAAACATGATGCTTAGCACAAAAACTGACTAGTTAAAGAGGTTAACCTGATTCAAGAGAAAACAAAACTCCCCTCTTGGGTATGTTGCCCTTTGTACCAAATACTACTACTATTAACGCTATTAAATTTACCCATTATTAATTCAGCATTCGTATTTCCCCCATTAATGTTATTAAATTTCCAAATTTTTTTCATTTAAGAGTTATGTTAGTCTTTATTGCCAAAAGATTGCTCTGAGATCAATCATCTACAAAGATTGTGTGTGTTCTTCAGTGCACAGGCTTCTAAGAGAGAGGCCTGCAGAACAGCAGAAGGCAATTCATTCATGATTACTAGACATATCTCCTTGCTTTTGAGCTATCAATAACCTCCTTAAAAAGAAAGATATTATAGCCAGATAATTCACATCATTCTAGTGATAATTGATCACTGCATACCACCACAGCAGCCTGGATACCATCTAGGAGCTTCACTAAAATATTTGCATAAATCATCATCATGGAGCCCCTCTAGGCATTTGTTGGGTCTGAAGTAACTAAGATGCAACAAATCCTCTTTGACTAATGGTCAAGAGACACAACTGACACCAATCAATGTCTGTAACTGAATCAGCCACAACATATTTCTCCAGAAGCCTGGGCAAATACAAGTAGGGGACATGGAAACAAACTAGGAGTGGCACTAAGAACATGAAAGAGAACTAAGGATATGTTTGCCAGAGATATTAGAAGGGGGTGTAAAATACATGCGAGGATGCCAAAATAGTATGGATTAACCAGAGGAAGCCAGAGGAAATCAGAATTCAGTTTCTGTGCTCACAGAAACATTTATTCCTTTTTCTCCATCTTCCTCTGATGTATTGGCGATTGACCACAGCCACAAAGAAAGTATTAGGTAAAGGTGGACAGCTCTCAGACAACACAGAATACTTATTTTCCTAAAGACATAGCCCAAGGTATGAGAACCAGTAAATTAAAAGCCTCTGCTATTCAGGGAATCACATTAGATCATCAAACTGTTTCTCTTCTCCTCAGATTCTAGATGTTAATCATGTGCTTTAGCCACTTTTCCTGTCTGCTTCATTCTAGTGTCATACACTCTGAGTATGACACATGGTCTATTGGGTACGGAGAATGGGGGCACTTAGAGCAATAGCAAGAAGAAATATTAAGGATTTGAATTTTACCTTGCATGCATGTCCTTCCATTCCCTTGAATACTCTTGCAGTGTAAAACCTCATGCAGCTTAGGTTTAAGTAAGAAGGTTAGAGCATTCAGACTTACGAAGAATGAACTTGGAGCAGGCATCCTGCACGATACTTGTTGCATGCCACATGGCTTAAAGTTTGTGGCAATCTTTCACACAACCTTAGATTACAGTTGTTTCTGTAAAAGGCATTGCCTCCAGGTATGCAAAGCCTGCAAAACATTTTTTCATTCCTCCAAACGCAACAGGGGTCTGCAAAAGTCTGAGCTGCAAAAAGATTGAGGAAGTATTTTTGAGACCTGTTTTTCTGGGTGCCCCATAAACCATGTAAGTAAAAGAAGGATGGACATTGCACTGGCAGATACAGTCAGTGCAGGCATTGACATGTCGTAGGATCATCCCTCCACAACAGAAGGGAAACTTAGCTCACAGCTTACTGCCAGGATGTCTCTGGGGAAAGCAAGAGGACCTAGCAGCTCTGCCTACATGCTGGATTTCAAACTGCCAGTCCAGCCCGTGACATTCTGCAAACATTACAAAACCAGTTCACATCTGTAGAAGTAGCTATATTAAGGGAGTTGACTGAGGCCCCTGACTACAAGTGCTGGGCTTTGACTTGAAAGTCTCTTCCTTTCCACCTGGCCTACAGTAGCCTGTACTGCCAGAGAGAGAAGCCTCTCCTGGAGAGCAGTTTCTGGTCAGCTCAGATGAGCCACTGTAGTTGCTATGTGGCAGATGAGCCAACTCAGCTGGCCACAGGGAACTTGCAGAAGTGTAGCCGTGGCTCAGATTGAAACATACCCAACAACTGAGCTCCACATCTGTGATGTGCATGAACCTAGTAACCTGCTGAGCCTCATGCATCTTGCGGGAGCAGGAGGAAGGCACTTAAGNTGTCACAAGAAAAAAAAAAAAGCTAGAGTTATTTCCCTTCAAAATATTAAATTTAGATGAACCTTGACGTTTCTAGGTGAGAGACCAAAGTCTAGCTCCAGGTAATAGCATATATGCTGTGTATGCCACTAATGAAATATATACAACTAAGACACATTAGTTGAGAGGCCCATTAGTCATTTGTGTGTTTACAACACACTTCCTGCTGCTTGAACATAGCTTCTTTGGCGTGATGAAGTACATACAGAATATCATTGTGATTTTCCTATAGAATGCTAGCTGGTATCAAGAAAATGCAAATACTGCCTAGTGCTATGAGATCCAAATTCACAGAGTACTGTTGTAGCTGAATTGCTTGAAAAGACATATGGCATCCCAAGTGTAACAGATAGTTGAATCTCAAGGGGGAACCATTGTTCATTCATCTGGACCAAGTGACATTCTTTATGCAAGAATAATTCCTGATTAAAGGGTGAGTTTTAATGGAAACTAATTAGGCAACCTCTTTAGCCTGGGCATAATGATCAAATGAGCTGTCACACAGTACCTGATACAATGATCTCACTTGGTACAAGATTTTATTCCTTAGCAATTACACTCCCACGTTGCACTGCATGTGTTTATTGCCTGGAGCACACATGTCAAATTAAAGAGCAGCTTATGCACCTGATATTTAATTATTGCCTAGCACTACAGACAACCGGGAAATGTCAAAGCGAGCAGTCCTGCATTGGAGCAACTAAAACTGATATCTTCTTTGGCAAAGAAAAAAATAGAGATAAAATATGTATGGACGATTCAGTTGTCTTACAATTCACAGTTACAAAAAATGGTCTCCCAAACCTTAAATAATTTACCATCATGCTCAATGCAGAGAATTCTGTCAAAGCAGAAGAGTATGTGAAACAGGTTCGCCAGCTCACAGGATTATTTGTATTAGATGCATCTTTGCATGATTAAAGTGTTTACAAGAAAATGGTGGGATTTGAGCTGTTTTATACCAACTTCAAATACCAAAGGAATCATTTATTTATTCAGGTATGGACTAATTCACAGGTGTTAAAAGAAACATTCTTTTCTACAACTCTATTATCCTGCAGTTAACTTAAAATCATCCTTAGCTTACTGGAAATTTTCCTAAATTCCTTCATAGTCAAATCACCTCCTTAATCCTAGTTGTAATAAGGCTAAAATGAAAAGCCCGCAATGCTAGAAGAGATGTAAGCAAAGTGTTTCCAGCAAATTGAGACATGCTAATCAAAAAAGAAAGTTTTACGGCTGCAACAGAGGTGCTGACAGTAAGGTGAGGAAAAATCCATACCGCCCCAAGTTTTGAGTGCAATTTTTAATAAAGAAAAAATGTGCACAATACAAAAGAGTTTCTTTTAGTCATTGATCTGTAGTGGAACACCCAAATAGAGATCCGATGGTATCCTGTGGCTAAGAAAGTTGTGTGTGTATCTTGGACCATTCTACTCCAAATAAAGGAATCTAATTACCCGTAATCTTAATTGCACAGTCTAATACTAAAAAGGCTTAATAAGAGTGCTTTTGTATTTACAAAACTGCACAGCTTGTGAAAGAACCCTCAAAACATTTGGCAGGAATCCCAGCCGAGGTATGACTGACTGGAACCTCTAATGACTACAACATGTAAACAAGTGTTTTGTTTCGACTGATAATCATTAACTTCCAGTGTCAGACTTATCCCACAAGGTTTTGTTCACTGCTTCACCAGCCTGCTTTACAAAGGCATCTGGTGCTAAGGGAAAGGCGGGAGGGGGAGCCACGCAGAAAGTGCAGAGTGCTATACAGCGTTGTCACTCTTAAACTAAAGTGGCAGTAGGCAAATGAAAGGGTCATGAGGTAAATGCTTCTAACAAGGAGCAAGCTGCTGTGATAATTCCCACCATTCTTTGATGGTCCCTCTTACTGTGTGACTTAGTGACATAATGTGCTAGACCTCCTGGTTATTTTATTTTATTTTTTAATGAAGAAAGGTAATTTGAAATGGAGCCTCTCTGAATTATTGTTTCATGCCTTGGTGGCTTTCAAAATTAAACACGTGCACAAGAAAAAAAAGGAAATTTGGTTTCCCTAACTACTGCAGTACTGGAACAATCTAAATCTAAGTGCTCCATTAAAATAAAAGACAGAGGAGCAGTTGCGTACCCTCCTACAAGGACAAATCTGGTATCCTAACAGAAGGGAAGCATGTCAGAAATTACACAAACTGCACTGGTTAGCTCAGCTTTGAAAGGGTGCTCAGCAACAGTCATTCTAAAAGTGAATTTCAGATGGCCAGTTCCTCAGCTAGAGTAACTCTGCTAAAATGCAGACACCATGGAGAAGCCTACCCACATTCATTTACTTATTACTAAAGTAGTTATTGTTCAAATAATTTTACGTAGAATCATTGGAGAAGTTGTAAAAAAAATATGTCCATTAAGTGTTTGGTAAAACCTTGCAGTCTATAAACAAAAAACTGAATAGCCCATATTTACATTCTCAACCTTTTCTTAGCTTGAGAAGTGCAACTACTTCGGTAATTTTTAATCATGTAATTGTAGATAGCCAGTGTTTTGAGTGTTTAGTAAAACAGCAGGAGGAGCTTATAGATTGCAGATCTAGTACTTCTGTGGCTACCTGTAAGTAAAAGGTCATTTGTAAACTCCATTTAACTATTGATACCAAGGAGACTAGTTTCAAAGGTTTACATTTATTTCATGCCCTGCTAAGATCTTGCCTGTGTAACAAGCGTTTCCTGATCAGTTTTAGCAGAGCACGGAAAAGCGTACCGCGCATAGCTCTCATGATTGCATGAAGGAATTTATGCATGCAACTCTCCAACAGCTTTGATATATAACCCCACAGAATCAGGTAGGAGCTGTGAATCAGCCTGGTTAAATTTATTCAAAAAACACTTGGCAAAGCAAGTTTGCAATTGTTTAATTTTCATTATAACTGCTGCCTCACAAGATAATGAGCCCTCATAACAGTGTTTTATATAAAAGCACATTATGCCTTTACACAGCGCACACAAATAGCCAGTGATTATTAACAATGTTAAAATGTCAGTAGAACCAAGCCAGCATAACGGCATACATTTAGATGCCATAAAAGCTGCAAATGACTATTACATTGTTTTAAAGGAAGCATCTTAAAATGGCACTTACAAATAGAGGAAAAGAAATATTTGTTACAAGGAATAGAAATTTATGATGAAATGTCAATCAAATTTGACTTCATGAAAAGCATTAGCCACAAGAATCAGCTAAGCTCATCACTGCTGCTATTAGTACTCTCAATTTTAGGATTAGAGACAAAATGCTCAAGAAATAATTTTTGCTTTTACCTTTAACTTGATTTTTTTTTTTTTCCTTGCTATTCCAGGATTTCAGTGTTTTGGAATGCTTTAAGAAAACATTCTCAAAGTAAAACTTTGGAGAGTCCAAATGTGCACATTTGCCACTGATTTATGGTCTGAAAAAAGGTCCAACATTTAAATGAAAGTCTAGCAAAGAGTAAAAGGTCTAGACAGGATAATCACTATCTAAATTATTTCAAATATTTTAGAGGCTTTTAGCCTCAAAATGTCACTCAGGACATCATCTTAGATACAAGCGGGTCTTACTCCCATTCACTGAGGGGAAAATTAAGAAGTTTGAATCACAAAGGATTTATGTTGTTAGGCTGTTGTTGGTTATTTACACCAATCCTCCAAAGTTATTCTTGTGAATCTGAAATTATTCAACTCATTTATTAGGCTATGTTTCGGTTAATTTTATTTTTAAATTAGAAAGAAAGAAAGAAGGATTGTGGGGTGGGGTTTTTTGGGTTGGGGTTTTCTGTTGTTGTTGGGGTTTTTTGTTGTTTTTTTTTAAGTTACCACTATCTGGCAAAGAAAACAGCATCATCTAAAATTTGTCAGAAGAATTACTGTTTTGTTCCATGTAGCTCACAAGCTCTACAAACCCATATAAGTTAAACAAATCATTTTTAATTCTAGCTTATTCAGTTGCAAGGCCACATGCTGCATTTCATTTCATTTCATACATTAACAAAAGGTGTGCAAGAGCAAATGAGTTGTGAATGCTAATTTCCCCCCCTAAAGATATGGTTTTATAAACATAAACCTTCAACCCCTTTATTAAAAGTGAACATAAACAGAAATGTGAAATGAAGCATTTTAGACTGTCCTAATCCACGTAATCAATTGCCAATAATATTTTTTATTTTATTCCCAACTATTATAATTTTATCTTACACAGACAGTAGCCTATTCAAATGAGATATTCAATAAACATTTGTATCTCCCTCTCATTAACCACAGTCCTATTTTTTCGCCTCAGTTATTATAAACCAAATGCTTTAGAAACTGAGTTAGATAGCTCAAAGAATAAATTGGTACATCTGTATCATTAACATAATATAGATTTTGAACCAGGTAGACAGGAGATATTTAAAACATGACTTTAAAATATTAATATTTCATTGCTCTCACTGGGCACTCAATTGTGAGCTGAGTTAAGGTAGTAAATTAGTCTTCCTTAAACATGCATTACATAGATATTGTTTCTCTAAAGTTGGAAATCTATCATTTGTCTCCAGTCAGCTTTAACACTCAGCAGGTTTGTAATAAATACATATGCAAGCAACAAAAGCCTGAACATTAGCAGAGACATTAAGAGGGCAATTAATTAAGCCACATTAGTACAACGTGATCAAAAACAAGGCATCAGTATCCTTAGGGCAAAAACACATTTCAGGTCAAACTTTACACACATGCGCACATATACATGTATGCATATACATATATACACACACACAAACAGGCACACAAAGAAGCATGTATCAGACAGACCCTTTATGTTAAGTATAAAAAAAAAAGCGTCAAAGTAACTATTTGCACTGGCTGCTTCGTTTATTTGCACTGTAAATTATTTGAGATCAGATTTTAAAGCTCGTTTGATATGTACAAAAAGAAACCATTGTCTCATATTGTATATACTGATTGCCTGGCACCACCCAATGGCAACCGTCAGAAATGCAGATGGCAGTTCTTCCAGATGCACGTAGAAAAATTATCAACAGTTAAATGTATTAAAGAAAATAAGCAGTGGGTGTTTTCTCAAAAATAATAAACAGGTATTTCTTCAGAAACTAGCTGGCTGCTCTTAATCATGTTTTAAATTGGTTCAACAAGTGTGATTCTTGCAAAAAGTTTAGTGCTGTCCAAAGTCCATAGCAAAGGAAATCAGTTGGTTAGTGAACGCTGTTTTGTTTTTTAAAAAACACCATTAAATGATTACATTTCTTATGACATCCAAGTTCATAACCAGATAAGAATTATTGTTAAGCCTTCTGTGACACGAAAGCTCACCTACAGAGCATAACGACAGAGTAAAGGATAAAAGTTAATCAATTCCAACAACTAGGGAGAGAGAAATAGGTAGATTCAAAGCAGAGAAGAAAAAAGTCTTTAGTGATTTTTTTAGCCACTGCAAATGTTAATCAAGCCTTACTTGGTCAATGATACACACTATGGATAATAAAAAAAACCCTGTAACAACCCCCCCACCCCATGCACACACATACACTCAATCAAATGTAGGAGAGTAAAAAATTCCAGTGGCTCCTCCATTCCTCGAACAGGATAACAAAAATTACAGTCTGTAGGATCGGGAAAGCTGGCCATTCCCAATGAAGAGGCAAAGTCACAACTTAATCCCCAGGCTATCTTACTCAGTCAGAGCCTCTGTGCGACTCCAAATTAGATTTCCAGCATACAGAATTACAACACAATGTATAGGCAATATAAGGAGCCTGAAACGCTTGTTCAAAAATCCGTGGAAACAACTCAGTTTCTTTTACTCAGAAAAGCTGCTAAAAAGTGACTTGGTATTGCAACGTATTTTCATCACTGTTCTACTCTAAGCTGTCTTACGCTCTGGTGCATAGTTTGCTCTTCATTGCCCTCCTTATGAAGGCTGAGCTTTATCAAGTGTGATAATCATTTCCTGCTACTCGCAGAAAACAATAAAAGAGAGCAAACAATATTTAGGCTTGTCCTTTTTCTTGTTTAAACATACACATAAGAAACTTGAAAAAGGATGAACTGGTGAGGCATATTCTTTAATTGACAGATTGCTTACTATAGGCTTTGCATGGAACTGAATGTACTGAACATCTCAAAATTTAAGACCTTCTGGATCTGAAGTGGTACAAACATATAGCACCTGCAGAATTCCACAGAAATGAACAGCACTTTCACAGGAGAAATTAAGTCCCAAATGCCATCATGGATTAAAAATGCTATGGCAGCTTTATGTAATTTCAGATAAGCTGCATCCTTCCTATGTAAAATGAAGTGAATGGAAAAATACATAAAGTTTACTTGCTCCTGTGTTATCTAGTTCCATTTAAAGCTGTTATGTCTTGCCTGTATACTTTCATTATTTCCATGTACTTCTGTGGAGGACGATCTAAAGTATCTACAGCTTGCAACATTGGATATTCCTCTTCCTAAGGACAGAAAGATGAAATGAGGACCAACGTATGTGTATGTTGCAGATATTCCTGCAATAATTATAAATTCTTTTAATTATGACAGAACCTGTGATCCTTAGGTTTCAGGCTCAACAGTGCCAGTCTAATGGAGGCAAAACAGCCTATGTTTAGAGAGATTGTTCTGGACACTTGAGTGCTAGGAAAGGAAATATTTACACTTTTTTTTTTTTTTTCAGTTCAACACACTGACAACTAAATCACAGATTCTGGACCACAGCTCTGTATAAGGACAACAATTCTGCAGCACATTTCACAACCAGAAAACCACAAAAGACCTGCAGTCATGAGAGTAGCGCTTTCATTTCTATAAAAGCTTCCATAGGAGAGATTCAAAATCCTTCAACAAATTAAGGAACACACAGTGCTCCAGAGGTGAGCAGATATTACTACATGCATTTTATGGATAGGATGGAGGTACATAGGGATTTAATAATTTTCCCTGGATCAGATGACAAGTCTGAAGCATCTTGTGTCTTACTCACTGAAACATCCTTCCTCCCTTTTCTTTATTCTCTAGGCAGTAACCATGCTAATGACAGAGGTTCATAGAATTCACTGAGAGAATGGAAAAGGCACAGAATATGTTCTTACGATGGTGGATTTTAACTCAGAAGGCATTATTTGTCAGAAATTCCACAGCTTCAAAACGAAAACTAACAGCAACAGCAAAGCTTTCAGCACTAAATATAATAGTACAATTTATATGTTATTTTCACAAGGATAAGCTGTTTTCTAAGGACAAGACAAAATAATCAACCCTATAGAAGCAGCTTGAGTAGTCTAAATATGTCCCAGTTAAAATTGTTAATGAAGCTGCAGAGTGAATGCAAATCTACAAGTCCCAGAGCTGGTGTAGCACCATGTAATTTCTAAGTAACAGCGCCTGAGAAGTCCCCTAGCAGCACACTGCAATCCCTGCTAAAGATCGGAGTACCCTTGTAGCACATTAATGGTCTACACAGCAGCATTCAATCAGTTTCTTTAATCCGAGGAGTGCCTTTTTACTTTGCGAGGAATCTAACTCTACTGAGGGGATTTGAACTGGAGGCCCCTGGATCCAAAACCAGCAACATTACTAACGCAAGCGAAGGCAAATCTCCAGTACCTTTTAGCTGGAGTCTTAAGAGGCCTGTAAAACCAGTGAGAGTCTCTCCCTTGCAGGGATACTAGTTATAAAGGGTAAACCATTCAGCCGGGTTTAACAGAAACGAATGGGGGAGAAAAAAAACCCACACAGGAAAAAGGGATGCTAAATTATAGAGGAACAGTAGCGCGTATGTTGTATTCATTCCAGGTCAGAGTTCACAAGGAATTAAATCCTGGCAGAGCCTGAGTGCTTTCAGCTACAATCGGGCCAAATCCTCCCATCTTTAATGCTTCCTTACGAAATAGCAAACTGTCAGTGACCTCCCAGATTATTTTTTCCCCCACTTAGAAGAAGATCTGGAGTACTAAAATGAGAGGGAGACGCAACAGAACTATTCTGGCTTACAGACAGAGGTTTCTCAGCGTATCTTCTCCCCCTTAAAGAAGCAGGAAAATCAGATGCATAAGAGAACAAGCAAGAGGATAACAAATATTTCTCATGAAAACTAGAGGCAAAAAGATGACTTGTTTTCCTGCTCGGTAGCAGGACAGCTTCCCCCGCTGCTGGAAGACTTGGAGCGCTTGTACCCTCCTTCCCCTGGAAACAGCTGCCCCCCCCGCTCCTGCTGCTGCCCAGTTCCAGGTGAGATCACCAGCTCTGAACTCCAGCACACCGGGCTGACGGGAAAGCCGAAAGGCTTTCCTGGGGTTTTTGGCTCACGACCTCTAACTTTTTGGGATGGTGCCAAAGTACAGCTCTTTCTGTGCTTGTTGGCTCAGCAGCCCTAACAGACTGAACTAAAGCACAGGCCTCTAAAGGACAATTACTCATTTATGCACAATGAGCATACAACCTTATAACAACCAGGACAAATACAGCACTTCAGGGTCAGACTCTGCTTTTGGATAAACATGAAGTGAATAACACAGAGTGCATGCCATTTAGATGTTTTTGAGCAAGTCAACAAAAAGCACGTGCTTACACAGATAAGGAAACCTTACCCCTACTTGACATAACACAGCAAGTATTGCTCAGTTGTGCCCTATTTCTGCATTGCATTTGTTACACCAAAAGGAAGAAACCTTCACTACCGTATACAGCTCTCCAAGAGCCACCCTGGTTCAGAGAACTGAGTTCATACTCTGACAGACAGCGGGATGGCTCCTCAAAACCCCTCCAGAAAAGTTCCAGGATAAATAGGGAGCACTTGAATCCAAAATTTATGTAGTAATATAAAATGTTAAATCCAGCCAGGGTGTGCAGCCTTTGCCAAAGCTTGATTGGCGTTAGGGGATTTTGGCAACGTTGCTTACAAAGATTTCAGTGGAACCCTGGGCGACTGGAAATTAAGTGTAAAAAAATTATATGGACTAGCATCTACCTTTAAGCCCTTGTGCAGCAGAAGAGGTCAACCAGGTAGCTGTTATTCTAAAGGCAAGGAGGTATATTTAAAAGCAGTTTTAAAGCTTTATAAAAAGGAAATACTGATATAGAAGATACCATGAAACCTCACCTGGCTAACAGCTTATTCTAAAAAGCAACACCAAAGAAGTGAAAAAAGCCAGTGAGCATGGGAAACCAAGAAAAAAAATGTAGCATAGGGGCTTCTGTCATTTCAGCTAATTTCTGTGTTCGTTATTCATTAAGTCTTTTGTCTACATCTACTGATAAAAGGCTTTAATCTCTACACTTCAATTCCAAATCTCTATGAATGACAATTTAAGGCATTTTATTTACCCCGTATTTTTAAAAATGTGGTAATTAAAATAATCTGTTTTACACTTATTAAAAATAAATTATTGCATATTTTAATGGTTTTCCTCCCTGCAACTTTTTCTTAATTAGTTATTTAAACTGTGTTGAAAATCCCAAGCCAATACATTTCAATATTCATTTTTCTATTTCAATTTTTCAAACGAGAAGAAAAGTTCCCCTCTTTAAGCTGAAAATTCAATTAAAAAAGCAGATTAAATACTCATTGGTGTTATTTTACATCGTTCACAGAGACCTTTTTTTTTCTTCAATATTTATTAATGACGACAGTCTTGCATGTACCCATTATCTTACATCTATTAGCATCTTTCATCTGAAAGGATCTTGAAGAGCTCTAACAAATGGACACTTTTGTAACTAAGATGAGGGACTGATTCACCACTCAAAACCAAACCTCTCTGGAACAGAAATTCTTCAACTCTTTAAAAGTCCATAGCAATGCTATGAAAAGCAGCAGAGAGTGCCTTAGCGAACATTAGCAGAATTTAGCACAATGTAGTCCCATTCCCTCTTGCTCCCATTGGATCCTAAGGTAAAATTCATAAAGTAAATAAATCAATTGTCAAGGCTGATTGGCAAAGTGTAATTACTTCTGTTGAACTCTAAGATATCAGGCCTTGTATCCCTAAATAAAGGATTAGTAAAATGCATATTCCCAAATTAGAAGTGGCTACACATAATTTACATAATTTCGTAGCACATACTTTCAATTATGTTGCTGGTTTACTCTCTGAAGAGTGCTGTCACAAAGCCTACTAGTGGACTACTTCAGTATAAGCAAAGGATTACCAAAAATATTATCAAAGTCTGACTGCCATACCAGACAAGATCCTCAGCAGATGTAAGCAGGTTTTAGCTGTATGCCATGGCCACACAGCAACGCTAGAGCAGAGACATTCAGTCCAGCAAAGTGCTATGAACCAAGCTTACAGGGTCCAATGCAGAGACACAACTTAATCTGTATTAGTGCCTGTCAGACCATAAATACAACTGGACGAACTCCATATGGACTGAAAACTTCAAATTAATACATTGCAAAACATCCATGAAGTTCTTTGGCATTTTTCCGTTGGGTAGGTTTTTTAAGGCTCTTCTACGCTTTGTCTATAGATAGGTGCAATAGAAATGTTTTATTAGCATACACATACAATTGTATGTGGTTTAAATTTAATTGTAATTACAGACTTCGTTAAAAAAGTTCTAGCTGAAGATAGACACATATTCTCAGCTCAGCTGGAACTGAAGTAATCACTACACAGTGTGGAATGGTAAGAAGAATGAACTCAGTAAGCTTATGCAGAAAGTGACTGAGTTTAAGGGGTCCCTCCACACCTTAAAAAAAACAAAATTTTTGCTCTTTGACTTTCCATGTCTTTCTACCATGGCATAGCGTAAACTCACTTTTTTCAAAGTTAGGCACATGCCTAACTTTTGGTCTGGTTGGGATGGACTTAATTTTCTTATGCCTATAGGCATGAATGTTCAGTGTGGCATGCTTTTTCTACAATGCTCAAAAAAACGTATTTTCCATAATTTCTGGTTTTCTACCCCACATGTCATTAGAACAGCCACTGTTCCTTGCGTCATCTTTTGTTCCCATAATATTGGTGATGACTGAAATATCTCTAGTTTGGCCAGTTTGTTTCCAGGCTTTCAGGTAGATGTCCAGTCAAAGTTTGGGTTGGTTTTTTTTTTTTTCCCCTTTTTCTAGTCCACTATTTCTGCCAGTGCAGACTGGTGTATTATTCACGTTGAAAGTACGAAGGTGAAACATGAGAGCACTGCCTTGGCACAGGGTCTTTCCCAATCTCCAGCATAATTTTTATTGTTTGCACTGTTTAATGGTTCCCTAATAAATATTGTCTTGCTCTTTCATGCTAATCATACCATATAGTGGGTGGTGTATGCTACTCTCTCTTCAGTTGGCTTAATCTCTTCAGTGTTTGACTGGTACAGTATCTTTCCATGTAGAACCCAGTTTAATTTGGGATAAGATGCCACAACTAAAGATGAAACCTTTATATAATTGGTGAAAATGACATTGCAGTGATTTACAAATTCAAAGTTCTTCAGTTCCAATGTCTCCTTCCCAATTTTGATACATAGTTGCCACGAAACTGTACAATTTTATACAGAGAATATCTTTAAAGAGCTGAAATAGGCTGCTGTCAGACTCAAAATTTTATCAGTTCTTCAGTGTAAATATTAAGACCAGATTCCTAGGGAAATTCGTTCCTCTGTGTAGTTTTCACCCTCATAAGCTTCCTTTACTTCTTTCATATAAAGTGTGACCAGTATATGAAAGAGGAAGCAGTTTTCCAAAGTCCACTTGAGAAAGGAGAAACAGAGATAATCCAGTACATGCATGCACATGTATATATAGCAATGTAAACTCCACGTCAAACTGACATTCTACATTCTGTCACTCCTGGGCTGGAGTTGCAGAGTCCCGGGAAGCAATACAAGCCAACCAGCAGTGAATGACCACTTCTCATGGGTGCCACTGAAGACAGCAACAGGAACATTAGATCTATACAGCTATGAATTCCTTGTTAGGAGTGAAGAGCACTCTAGTCTAACCTCCCAGAAACTAAATGCTTTCACCTACTGTATCCTGATTAACTAATCACAGCAATCCTCTTTGCTCATGCTTTGAGCACACAGGATAGATATCATTCCTGATTCCCAGGGCTAAGGGTAAAAGGGCATAGCAAAAGAACCCTGGTCAAGTTTTGTCCAACTTGAAATGCAATATTTCCAGATAATTTGCCAGAAGTACACATTGCACTAAATTGAGACAAAAGAAAAAATAATAAGAGATTTAAGTTTACGATATTGCCCAATAACCAATATGTTTTCTCAGTCTTCAGCCTTATTTCCATTCAAAAACGCATCAGATTCTTCTTCATTCCTAGAGGCTTCCTCTGTAGTTCAAGTGAGATGGTCAAGTCATATGTACATGACAGGGCACATTATATCCACAAAAAATATTCTTAAACCGAACAGCGTGCCCAAAGCAGTGGGTTTTTTTACTTTACACACGTTATTCCTACTTTTAACTCCAACATAACCCCCAATAATTTTGCAAATGTCTATCTCCAGCTGTCCACTCTATTAATTCTGTAAATTGACAACACTGAATGAGAGCAGAGATCTGCAGATCTCTGCACCAAATCAAAGCTAAATATGTCGACTGTCATCATAATGTCTTTATTCATGAAAAGGGGGGGTACACTTGTGCACATAGATATTCTGTACACTGTATGCAAATTCTGATTCTATAGGAATTATACTGTTGCAAAGCAGAGCTAGGAAAGCGCTACACTATGACTACGTCCCTGTGGAAATACTGCATGAAAAGGCTTTTTATTTTTAAAGATAAATTACATTTTTTGTATAATTGAGTCACACTTTTCATGTAGCACTCAGCCTAGGGATGTCTGCAGGAGAAAAGAACAATATCTTACTAAATCCCTTTTAGGATCATTAAATTTAGATCACAAAACTCTTGCAGGCGTGCAATTCCAAACATGTCACAGAAACAAAAGGAACAACAACAAAAAATGACAAGCTTCCCTTACATTATTTTCCTTCTCTACAATGATGTTTAAGGTAGCAAAGTGTTAATGAATTCAGTACAATGTATCATGCATTGTGTTAGAACTTTTATATTGTTGAAAAATTGTCATATTTGGCTAGGCAGCTGCATGGAGAAAAAAGCTCTGACAATATCTAATTGAGTCTATTTTTACTGTCTTTCAGATAACATTGTTAGAATTATGTACTGTACATATTTCTTATTTTTAGTTTCATACTCCCTCCCCCCTCTTTACAGCCCTTCACTGCAACAGTATTTTACTACTGCTGATATAAATCCAGGTCATTTTCACAAAAGAAGAGTGAGTCCTATTCTGTAATATTGAAATGGGGCTACAAGCTGTTATGTAAATCACTATTAATAACAGAGTGTTCAGGACATGTGCCTCTTAAAAGCTGGTCCTTCTTTAGAACACTGACTGGGACACAAAAGCTTCAAGCTCTGTTTCCTACTTTATCACATGCTTCCTGGGCATTTTCAAGCTAAACATTTCATATCTCTCTTGCTCCTTTCTGTAAAATGGGAATAGCAGAAATATTTTCTTTTTTTCTGCCTTTTGAAACCATGAATGCTTCAATGTAAAGACTGCCTTTTCTGTGTATATATCATGTCCAGCGTAACTGCTCCAACTCATGCACACACACAAAATTTCAGGTATTGGCATGGGATACTTGTAGGGCTTTCACCACAACAACTTCACATCTCTCATCCTTACCCAGTCAGCCTATTCTCAGCCTTTTCACTCATGATTTTTCATGAGTCTCCCAAGCCTTCATAGTCTTGTAGGAAAATCAGGTAGGTAGGTTAGTCACACAGACAGAACCATTTTCTCCAAGGCTAGAGAAAGCATGTCTTGTGCCTCATCCTTTGCAGTAGTCTGGTTCCCCGCTTGAACTGGCTAGGTGAGTTGCATGACACTAACCAGGACTGTCAGGAGCACAAATTTCAGACTGACAGAAAGTCTTTTTAAAAGGAATCAAATTGCCTGGGGATGCACACGCCAAGCAGCACCACCACTGCAAAAGCACAGGTGGGGAAAGTTACTCTTCTGCACAGCCAGCCAAGAAGATGTAGATACCATATCCTGCTTCCATGCAGGAGAACAGCACACCAAACTAGATAAAGCAAGACAGGCAGGTCAAATAGCCTCTAGTCACCACACAGAAAAGCATTTCTTTAAAATTACTACTACTCAGGCTGAATCTCTCTTTAAAAATATCTCACTATTTAAAAACAACAAAAAAACCCCACACCAATACCACCACCGCTGCTGCCAAATGTTATTTAAATATATTTTTGTACCCACAGGCTCAAGGCACAGACTTTTGGGAACAGGATCCTCAGTGAAAATTTCAACCAGTCATGACCCAACAGAGCATTTTGCTATATATACACACTGGGGAGACTATCAATAGCTGGGCTCCACAATGCTTTGGAGGAAGACATTTATTGAGAAGCAGCAGAATTATTTCAGGGACAAGATGCAGGAGAAGACAGTAAGTAAAGAAGAGTTTCAAGATGGGCAAGCAAACTACCTCACAAAAATTACAAAGACTGCTCAGCTTGCTTATTTTGAGTTTCTGTGACTTCTCTGGTTAGCTCCTATTAGCACTACCAAGATTTTTCCCCAGAAAGTAGAGGAAAAACGTCTTGTCTTGCACTTTGATGAATGTATGTTCATGTGGGTAAACTGAAACACTGAGCAAGAAGTCAAAACTCCAGAAACTGAAACTAGTGCATTTAACAGGAAAAAAAAAATTAGTTTTACTTTTACTTTTTACTTTTTTTCCTCCCAACAATAGAAACGTTGAGTTTAGAAGGAAAAGCAAGATACCATTTTGCAGAAGACTGACAAAGTAAACTACAAATTCCCTATGCCTCTTCCTTGTCCCTTACCCTCCAAATCAGTCTTCTATAAAATCATATTTTATTGTTTTCTGCATGACACCCCACATTCTCATCACAGAAACCTAATACTGAAACATTGTTCTGAGTGACTCAAGCTTGTGTAAGCTTTTAGGTGCCCATGGGGCACTGATTATTAGAGGAACAGGAGTGAAAAAAGGAATGAAAATAGAACTTGGAAAGCATGGCAGTCTCAGGCAAGAATAGTTGGGATCTAATAAGGAGCTGTACCTGTGAAACCTAATAGCCAGAACAAAATTAGCCATTCAGGGTGACTTACTCAAAATAGTTCTTACAGCAGTTTTAACAGCAGAAGCGCTCCAAACCATTATAAAGTGCAGCTGTAGATACAAGTAACAAATGCACGAGTTAGTAGACCTATTCCTCTGTTACAGATGCCCAGAGGCTACGGTCAGACATCCAGGATATGAAAATGGATACACCATATAATCAAGACCATAATGCCCACAGCATTCACCTCCATTTAGCCTGCAGGCTTCTGAAAGTACAGGGAAAAGTCTAGTCGATTATGGGAACGGGCATTATATATATGTATTGCCAAAGAGAGCAAAATTCTCTAATATAACAACACTGCTTTTCATTTTTCATGATTTTCCTGACTTACAGTGCATAACATACTGGTCTGAATAGATGGATTTAGGAATCAATTGGCTTGTGCGCATACTCTCTTCTGTTATTAGAAAAAAAATCAGCATAATTTTCATGTGTGGATCTACACAAAGACTAAAAATGGAATGTCACCAATTTTGTAGGCTGAACTGTAATAATCTTAACACGGATTCTGCCCATGTCTCTCTGCCTGTTCTCAGTAGAGGTGAGGACTGGGTCTCACACGAAAAGTTTTTTAAAAAAACAAATTAAATCTGCTTGACTACTACCATTTACTGTCCAGTGTTATTATGTGACTCCATATAAAATAGTAACTGCTAATGACAGGAAACCAGAAATACTTAGTAAAGGAGATTTCCACTTTCTGAATGCAAGATGAGCTGTAGCCTCATAATGATTACTGTGACATTTACCATTAATCGTATATTTGTGGAAATAAAAGGATATGTCAAGTTTTTTTGTGCAACATAGTTTGACCCTTAACTGTCTACTGCCCATACTCAAGATTATGGTTTAACATAGGAAAATAAGCACCATATTATGGTCATTTTATGTTCACTTCCAAGCTATACACAGGATAAACATATGCACAGGCCTCCTGTAGAAACACAGAACATGAGAGTGCTATCAGCTCCTGGCCTCATAGCTGCACACTCCGTATAAGGCCTTTCATAAGCAGTTAAATTTCCATCTTGGAAACGGTAATTTTGGTCTATAGGGCTCATGGAAGGCAGTTTTAGTCTCTCACTGCGCTGATAGTAGGTTTGCTCCTGATTTTCAACCTGAATCTACTCATGGCCAACTCATACCGTTTGCTCCCAAGTATTCGGTGTTCTTGCATCTTCACTTCCTCTATATAGTCTGCTTCCTCTGTTGTTCAATTTTTCTCCCTACCTCTTCTTTCTTTCCTGTCCCCCATGCTGTCCTTAAGAGTTTCTTGGGTAAACTACTGTTTGCATGGACCTACTTGACAGCAAATTATTCGTTTCCATTTTGCACAATTATGCAAGTAATTTATTTAAGCATCCTGTTGAATGTGTGTACATATAACACAATTGTTACTGGTAACTGAATTATCAAACAGCTCAACATGACACAAGCAAAAACAGAGACTTCATTTTTGTGTCAGCAAGAACACTTCTGCTCAAAAAGGCAGAAAAATATTTTTTGGCTCTTAGTTCTGTTTATAGCAAAGTCACTTTTCAGAGTGGTTCTGCAGGACATTTCCTACCACAGTGGAGTCCCAGAAGCAAGACTGTTTTCTCTGAAATGTCTCTGCTTCTGGCAATTGTCAAAGAAAACACACTGGACTAAACACACCATGCATTTGCCCCAGCACGCATAATGCTAGCAGTTTTTACAACTGAGTTGCAATACTGGACCAATGCTCAGGTTTGTGAAAAAATTCCTGGCATAAGCATCAGTCCCACACCATCCTTCACTTTGAGAACTACCCTTAATAAAATTAGCAGAGTCTGATTATACATTCTTCTCTCTCAAGTCAAAGTAAACACTGAAAAATCACTGCAAGGAAACAAGGACATCCACAAAGGGTCAAATTTTCAAAACAGCATATGTAACAGGATGTAACCATCTCTCTATTGTGTTCCCTGTTTGTAATCCAGGAAACTAACTGGTAGGAAATCAAAGATGTACTAGAAAGCAAACTCAATTTTAAAACATCAGAAACAAAGTTGAACTTCATAAGCCAATGTACAATCCATCTTGAAAATGTGGAAAAATTAAGCCTCGTGCATGGTTTGAGGCTTTATCAAATTTACACCCTTAATATTTAAAATTATGCAGTTGCTGCAAGGCCTCCCTCTATCTCTTTTGGAAAGCCTAATACAAAACTTTCATTAAAGGAGACTGTAATCTTGTCTGTGGAGCCAAATAATTTCCTCATACCCCATTTAAGAAAGCTCTTATTTTACAGGTCAGCTTTGCTTGCAATACATGCCCATTTTGTAAAGGACTATAACTCATGCCAGCTAGACTAGTGGATGAGCTGCAGTAGAATAAAGAGATTATCCTGGTGACTTGGGGGAAAGGAGTTCATCTGGCAGCTCCATCCGATTAATGAAATATGCATTTTGAGACTGGCTTCATTTCTCTTTCCCTTTGCATTTCACAGCCCATTACAGCCAAGTTGCTTTTTCTTTTTTTTGTTCTTCCCTCTGTTCACCTTCCTCACTTCCCATGTACTACTGTTCTCCTAATTCTCTGTATACTCTGTATTGTCCACGTTCCTCCTTGCCACACGCTATCTCACTGGGGATCCACCTCATTTTCTGCACTTCTGTATCTTCCTCTTTAGAGCGATTTCCTCATAACTGAGTCCTCCTTCCAGGAGCTTCTCATTCCTACCATGTCCTGAAGGGCTCCTAGCCTGATAATCACCTTTTATACACACACATGGATCACACACAGCAAAAGCACCCCTCTGGATTGCAGTCTGCTCCCCTCTACACCAGGGCTCTGGATATTCACAGCATTGGGGTGTCCTATGCTTTGTGAAGGCAAACAGTAAGCCCTTTGCTCCTGCAGGCCAGGTCCTTCTCTACCAGGATGGAGAGCGAGTATGTCGCTGCTGCTCTGATTCATCACAGATTTTCCAGACAGGGAGCCAGAAATACACTCCAATTGTATTCTTTAACCAGGGGTCTTACAGCCCATGTAGGGGGTTCCCAAATTGCCCTGCTCAGCAGGAGTTTTGGAGTGTGTGTATTAAAAACTAGGACTTTTCCATGTAGGATAGCCCAAGAAAGAGAAGAGGATAAACTGACACCTAACCATTGACCCCCAAACTCTGCTCCCACTGAAGTCAGAACAGCCTTCAGGTCATCTGATTTGAAGGCCCCAAATGCAGATTATGACTGTTTTGCCATTCAACAATTCCTCTTCTCACATCCCCTCTTCCCACCAAGAGACACACTCTGTACTAGAACTTACAAAAACCAAAACCCATCTATGTTCACTCTGTGCATCTGCATCCAGAAGGGGTGGCTTTTGTCCTTTTGTGCTGCTCGGAAACAAAGCAGAGAATCTTCCCCATTCATTGATTTCAGGACCCTAAAGGTTTTGAAATAATGTCTTTGCCTTTCAAGCCGGAAGGGTTGGAAGCCATGGCATAGAAAAAGTAAAAAAAAAAAAAAAAAAAAAAAAAAAAAGGAGGCAAATTGGCAAACAAAGAAAATGTTTCTGAAAGCATTCACTCAGCAGTTCGGAATCGATCTGCAGAGTGTGTTCCACTTGTGTTTGCTTTTCACAGCCATTAGAGCAAGAAAGCTCTATTCACACTCATGCTCTGCCAAAGGGGTGGGAGACTGCAGATAGGGGCCTTGTCAGCTGCGCGCGCCCCAGCTCATCGAGCAGCCTAGCAGAGTGAGGCTGCTATTGCACAGAAATAAGCAAAGGCCTGGTCAGAGGCCGGGCTAGAGGCCTACCCTGGTTAAAGGGAAAAAGCATCAAAAAGATCCGAGACAGCCCAAATGCCCACGCTCCAAACTGCTCCCTTATACATCAGAAAAGGCATTTTACTGCACAACTGGTCAGAAAGTACGGACGGCTATGTCCCTACTTCCCTTCTTTCTGACCTCAGAGAATTGGTCACTCGCAGGGATCACGGCACGCTGCACTGTGGGGAACAATGATCTTCCTCTAAGCTTCCCTCTCCCCTTGCCCAACATTCAGTTATTCAGCAGCCAGAAACTCCAGGCTAGCTCCAAAGCAATGAGTCTGGGAAGGAATAAGAGCTGCAATTTAGCCTGATCTGATATTGGGGAATTTCTATAGGTCAGGACCATACTTTCTCAGGTAAGAAAAAAAGAGGGGAAGGCACCTGAATCTTTCCTTACTTCACTTATTCGTGTATACTTGGTAATTCAAATTAAAAAAAGACAATGCCAAAAAAGCACGTCTGCCCCAAGGCAAGTAAGGGGATAACCATCTGTTTGACCTTTAATCGACACCAACTCAAATTGTTCCATCACGCGCTGAACCACTTGCAGAAAGGAAGTTACTTATCCCAGTGATCCCCTGTAAACTTCACATTTTCTATGTAATCTGAAAAGACTGCCAAAACACTCTTTATTTACTTCCTAACATACAGGCTGGTTCAGTGGAGCTTCCACAAGTAAAAGAAAAACCAAGCAAGCAACCCTTTCTCTGTCACAGAGCAGGCAAGTTCCTCGCTGCTGGAATGCAAGACCCCAAACTTCTTTGGCATATCTCCTGCACATTGATACAAAACAGTACAGGAAGGAATAGCTGTTTGACCTCTCCTTCTACTGACAGTAAGCACAACAAACATACGGGATGGATCTCCATAGCGAGAAGAGCAGACAAATTCTTAATTTAATGTTATCAGAGGGGACTTAGAAGGTCCCCTACAAACTCAGGCTTTCGTGAAGAGATTATTTTATCACCATGGAAGGAAATATATTTAGAGATCTGTTGACCTGAGATTTATGAAAAGTATCTGGTTACAACCATCTTCAGGAAGTTAGAATAAAACCAGAAGGAACATATGCTTTTAGAAGAGACTCAAAAGTTCAACTTTTTCAGAATAAATGTCACTACTTTAAGATTTTTAGAAGAAAAAAAGGACACAGACTTTAATTTTAAAAGATGCATGTTTCTCTAACAGGTAGTCCAAGGCTCCGTGGCATGAATATTTGATAGCACGCTCTTTCTCATCTTTGCCCTGCCAAGGTTTTTATACCATGCCCATGGCACATCAGAGACCTTCACCCTAGGAGCAGCCATCCTTTCTCAGTAATCAATACTGACCTGTCATCAGCCAATATGGGAAATTCTTTCCTGATCTCAAACAGGTATCACTATGATAGTCTATACTGTATAGCGTGTTACATTTGTGTGTTCTGCTGCATAATTTGTCACCTAGCATCACTTCAAGTCTCTTGTAGTGTTTCTGAATATGCTGCACAGATTTTAGTCATCCCATTCACCCTACTACTTGGTAATTTTCTTTAAGGCTGTTCCCTTTGCCAGCCTAAGAAACTTTAATATATGACAATGAAGAATAAAAAAAAAAATTTTTAAAGAGATCAAATTCTAGTTTTGCATCTACTCACAAAGCTGCTTATTTTTAATGAAAAACAAGTCATCATTAAAATTCCTTGCAACAACCACAGTACCCATATCTTTCATGGAGCTTCAGGAGAAGTGCTGTTTTTCAGCAGACCCAGACTTAGGCCTAGCCTGTATTAACAGCTCTAGGAAAACAAAACAGAAACCACTTAAACAAATCTGAGTTTAAGCTTCCTTCCTGACAAGTTGTGACTGCAGAAATTCTTTTTAATGCTTTCGTGCTACTACCATAACTAAATGTCACAGATATTCACTCAGAACTACAGCAACACAAGTGTAATTTTCACCATGTCAAAAATACAATGAATATCGTACTTCCTACTCATCTCCTGGCCACAGCATGACCAAAAAGGAAAAAGGAGGAGGGGGGGGGGTAAGATGTGGGAACTATCTCCTTGGGAAAAGGCTGGAATTTCAAGTCTTGGCACTATTTATGCATGCTATGATTTCTTATGCACAGTCTCTATAGCATGAAAAAGCCTACATCAAATATGACCATCTTCTGAAGATTCTGTGTGGGTTTCGAAAAATCACTTTGCACATTCCTGTGCTAGTAGGTACCCACACTGAGTTATGAATAACTCCTAACATGTCTCAAAGCCAGCAAGCCTCTAGCACCACTTCAGGATATGCCTGGCAAGAGAGAGTTTTCCTACAACTGTCATATTAGACTCAGGTAGCATTTTGGAAAGGCATATTCTACCTACTGAGCAATCTTTTTCAAGAAGGGGTCACCCAAAGCTCTCCTCTATCTATAGATGTGCAAATGGGTTTTTAAACCTGGTTTCCTCAGAAAACAAGGCTGACACAATCACATTTGTTTATCTGTTTTTCCCCAAAGCTTCCTATATCAGCCACATTTGCAAGTAGAACTAGTATCAAAGATATTATGTTGAGTGAAAACAGGCCATCAATAGAAGGAAAAGCTGCAAGCTGGGCTTGTGCACTTACTGGTCCCCAGAAAAGTTTACACTTGGGAGACCAAAATAATTTTCTGCTTTTTAAAAACCAGAATGATAACCCTAGGGTAAAGACAGGAGATCCTTCCAAGCCATGGGAAAATGTCAGATTTCACTATCAAGCATTATATGCAGTTCCACAGAAAACCAGTCCGCAACATCTTCTGTGCTCCTGGAATTACTTGCTTTTTCCTTTCATTTTGCTGTTAGTATCCATGTAGCTCAGCAACGTTAGAGCTCAGAAATATTCTGTTCTGGTTGCACTTGTGCATACCTGTACACTTTCAAAGCTACTTCATTGCTTTTTTGTTCCCAGCTGGACAGAGAATCTGCATCAGACAAACAAACAAGCTGGGCAGACAGGTTCCATACATCAACCTCATTCATTACACAGGCCTCTTGGAAAGAGCCTACCCCTTCAGTTCCTTTATGCATACATTTTCTGAAGATTTATTTTTATATAACATATTTCAGTGACACTAAGAGTATGAACCCTTTTAAGTTTTCTTTCTCAAAGTGGTAAAATCAGTATGATTTGACCCACAAAAGCAAAGTCCAACCCCAGTTTTTCCGAACACTGAGGAGAAAGAATCTAGAGCTTTAGTTCACTCTTAAATCTAGTTTAGAGCTCTGAAAGTACATCTATATTTGCACGGTGTTCTCATTTGGCAGATAAGCAATAAAATCGCTGTTTTCTTGGTGCTTTCAGCTGATGGTAGGCAGATTTTACATGGCTTTCTTTATCCGATTTTTACTTTAAAAAACAAAAAATATATCCAGGAATGAATGAGAGCATTAGCCTCCACACATTCTGTACTTTATGCTATTTACTACTGGATAGCCCTGGAATATCTGCAGCTGGCTGTACTGTGTTTTCTACAATGTAGCTCTTCATCATGTTTTTTTATCAAAGAACTGTGGTTTAGCACAGAATGAGGCAGTGCTGTATTGAAGTTGTAATGTGGCTCAGGTTACCAGATTGCATTTTTGATGATTTGGTATTAAAGTGCTCAACACAAAATAAAAATCAACATTTAAGAAATGCAAGTGAGAAAAACTGTAAATAGAGACTGAATAAACTATAACGTTATGGAGATTTTGCCTTACTTTCTATATTAAAACAAGTAGCTTTGAATAAATACAAGTGAATCTTCCTATTATTTTCTTTCTGAGGCAAATCTTATACTAAACTTTTGCTAGCAGAAAGTCAGGGGTGCGAGGACATGGGATTTGCAATCAACACAGCTGTGCTGGCAAAAGGCCCTAGTGTAGATGTGAGTTTACCGGCAAAACTGAGCTTTTGCCAGCATAGCTAATTTCTCTCTTGGGAATTAGTTTTGCCAGTACAGCTGCATCCAGACCAGGGATCACTGGTGTTATAGACTTTTACAGCTCTGCCGTCACCAACTTTCAAGTGTAGGCATGCTCTTAGTCTCAACGTAACAGTAGTTTGCCAACATGTGTGCATGTGTGTGTGTGTGTGGGTGTCTCTGAGACTGCAATCATGACAAAAAAAGTTACCTGGCTCCTCCAATGCTGCTTCCAGTGTCCTGAAGTCAGTAGTAGGGCTATTCTTAATACATTCCTTTGCATACCTCACATATTTTTTAGTCACAGCTAGCAATTGTTTATTGAAGCAGAGGCATATACACAAGCACATCATAGCAAAGCTTCTCCCTAAAAGATTAAAGATATTACAGATGCTTGCTTGCTTTCTGCTTTGTTTTCTTCTTGACTGCTTCCAGCCATCTCATTCTCCTATCCTTTTTCCAGAAGGCTAAATTCAACATATTTACTCCTTTCCTTGCTTTTCTTTCTTGTCCTGACTGCTTGCTGTAAGAGTATCACAGGACACTAAGCTAAACTTAGGAGGAAAGTTGAATTATCCTACTACCCCCCTAGTAATTTCAGGTATGTTACCTTCACTCCACTCTCCACGAAGCCTTTATGCTTCTGGGCTCAGCTCTGGTTTGCAGCTGATACCTATGCTAATAATTGCTATCAGCTGCTGTTCCATCACCTGGTTACGGCCTTTGCCCAGCTGCTCATTTCTCATCCTAAAGGACTTCTGGAGCATGCCATTTCTGATATGCTGCTGAAGTTGTGTTTTGAAGTGTTGATGTCCTACCGCCTACACCACCTTATCAGTTTTTCTGTCTTTCTCAGGCATTATTGCCTCCTGCCTGTGGTTCTCTTTCGAACTGGGATCTCTCCTTTTTCTGTGGGAAGCAATTTCTGCTGCTGCACCAGATATCAGACAGGACTGCTCCCCCTGCACATTTAAGAAGCTATTCTGCTCTGGTCAGAGTGCAACTTTTGCAGTTAGATATTACAGAATACAATTGCCTCCCCCATGCCTCTTCATCAGTAAAATCCTGAAGATGTTGCTTCACATCAGTGTCTGCAGGGCAGTGTTTTTATTTTTTAATAACTCTTCTGCCCTTAACCTAGAGTAAAAAAAAAACCAAAACCATGGTACTGTTCCTGCTAGTAAGGGAGAAAAACCAATCATAAAGTAAGGGATTAATTTACATGAAAATAAGTCAAAAGAGTAGGAATATTCTATTTTCTACCACTGCTGAGAGCAAACTCCGGTGAAAATGGGAAACTGTCTTAAACAGTTTAAATTTCAGCATCTCAAGCATTTGGCAGGGGGAAAACAACAACTGTTAAAATATTGAATGTTTTTCCTTGAAAGACTGTTTTTAATGCTCCTTTACATGGCTGATTTAAACAACCACAAAATACACTACCTTTTAAAAGAGTGTTGTGTTCTTGGGATTTAAACTGAACCATCTAAATCTGTCATTTAAGTTGAACTTTTAATGATCAGAGTGCTGTGAAATTATAATTCCCAGCATCCTGTGAGGATGCCTGCTTTTCAGTTTGGGTTCATATACAAATACACGGGTAGCAATTAAATTCCAACAGGCCACTTTTGTTCTGTGTGAACCACCATCAAGACTGGCACAGCCAGCACCTCCAAAGAGGCTCCGTACTCAGCAGCATCAGAGGTAGTCTGCAAATATGCACAAGGGGTTGCTTTGTTAATAGTCTTTCAGCACATAAAACTAGTGCTGTGATTACTAATGTCTTCAAACAAACAAATGCAACAAGTTGCTACCAGATTTCTTGAGAAAGAATAAAAGTCGAGTGAGATTTCTTTGAGAAATAGACTATGTGTATCAACTAATTAATAAAAGCCAATTCAGAAAAAGATTTCCTCCTATCGCAGCTACATCATTGCAGGTAAAATACAAAAGCATTCCTTAAGACATAAAATTAAAGCCCAGAAATCTCCCATCAAAAGACACAGAATTCAGCTCTGACGCAAAGCATCTTGCATCCTTTTTGGCACAGGGGCATACAGATAAAAGGGGTAGCGCTTGCCCCTATCATGCAATTTTTATCATCATGACTAGGATAATCTCTCAGGAGAGGAGCAATGTGTGTACACATCAACTGGGAGTGAACTGGTGGGAGTGCAAGCCCTTCAGTAAAGCTATGCTTACCCTGAAAGGCAGCTGGCTGTACCGTCCTGCAATGGGGGTCCCTGATGGATGGTCCCATCCATTAGGGACCTAATACTAATACCCATCCCCTGGGACCTAATACTGGGAGAGCTGCATGATGTTAGAAAACACCCTTGCTTGGTATTTCCTTTGTGTCCAGGGTTTAGTAGCTCCCTGCACAGATGACAATTATTTTGAAGATTGTGCTTCTGAAGAGACTAACTTTCCTCAGTCACTATCCAGAAAAGACAGAGATATAATTTAGGGTTATAGATTTTACCTTGAAGATCAGGTGCCTACAAATTGGTTGCTGAAATGAAATTTCAAGTGTCCAAATCTTTAGTAGATCTTTCCAGTGTTTGTATTGTTTGATTTGGATTTATTACAATATTCACATATTTATATCTGCCTCTCCCAAATTGCTGACACATAATCTTGACCTTATGTCTCTGCCTTCCTGTAGCATTTTGTCAGAGAAGCTCCACAGTTATTTAATATCCAAACAAAAGCAGTAAACAAGCACAAGAAGCAAGCCTGTAATACTTCTAATGATTTGTTACTTAGTATTGGTGTTGAATAATTTTTATTCATTTTAGAGGACATTCACTAATTTACTAAACACACCAATAGCTAGTGTAAATGAGGCTTACAGTGGTTTTGGATTTTGGGGCAAGCACATAAGACTACCTCACTGTACAGGTGAATCTGGCCTTTAAATTGTAAATCTATTTTGCTCTGGTGTTGTTTTTTTTTCTGAGAACATGCAAAATGGAGTCAGGACAAAGCCAGTACCCATACTTGAATTTTTGTAATTACTTTTTTAAAATTTTTTAAAATACTAACAAGTAGTGATTATGTAGCCATGAAGACTTTGAAGACCAAGGGAAGCAGCCCAAATAATCTACCAGTGAAAACTCTTGCTATGTGTATCCTGTCCTTCGCACCCTGGAGCTGCTACAGCCAAAGGTGGTGCTGTGTTCCCTTTAGCCCCAGGAAAAGGGTGGTACTTGCCTGGGACACTGCAAGAGTCACAGGTTCACTTGGGAATCCTCCACCTGGAGTTCTCCAGGCTACTGGCCTGGGCTGAGTTGCGAACAGCTTGGCTTTATTACACTCTCTTTTCTCCAGTTTCAGTGAAGATACACAACTGCTATTGACTAACAGTTACTGAGTGTTTAAAATGCCTCCAATTATGCATTGTTGAAACAATTCAAGACTAGAGATGCTGCTGGTATGGTTTTTTTTCCAAAGGGAACTAGTTTTTCATTTCTATTAAATGCAAAGAAATGAAGGTGTATAATTGTCTATTCTTAGAAATTTATTCCTAACCTAAGGAAAAGATACTGTATGTCCAGAGAGGATATTCTGCCTTTTGTGGGGGGATTTTTTGTATGAAATAAAAAGTTGAATCCTTGCCTCAAGTGCAAAACAAAACTCCAGCGTAATCAGTGGGATGCAATAAGCACATAACTTTGCATTTTGTGGCCATATGAAAATGCACACTTGATTACGTACAACTTATCATATGGGCCAGGTAATGACAGGACTGTGGTTCAAACTGACAAATTCCAACAGATTTTTTGCTAAAGCTAGGACTTTTTACATGCGTTTGGGAGAGATTCTCCCACACACACATCCCCAGTACCAACCATACATTTCCTAAGTACCCTAACAGTACAGGCTGCAGATTCAACTTATCCTGAGCTTTGCATTTCTCAGCTATTGTCAATTTGCATCACAAGCATAAAGTTATTTAATATACAAAAGCTTTAATGCTCCTTCCACATCATATAACAACACATGTTTATCTGAGTGCTAAATAAAAGCTTTCAGAACTTTAAAGTGACTTTATGAATTGTATGTACCATAAAATAAACATTAGAGCATAATAATATTCTGCAATTTGGAAAACAGCAACAGAAACCAGTAGAAGACAAAAGAACAAATGCTTGAATAATCTGCTGCATGTCAGAAACATTAAATTAATTTATGCAATAATGTAAGCACAGTGATGTTAAGGTAATATGAAGGACATAAATTATACATTATTATTGTCAGTTCTAGCACTTATCTTAGTGGTATGTCAAAATAAATCCCGATATGTTAATATTTATAGAAATGAACAACAAGTGTTACAGCTCAGGGATTCATCTGTGATATTTTTATATATAATTTGCATTTGCACATATGGTTGTCATTGTCTTTTCTGTAATTTGAGAGGTAAGCATCATGCAATTCATTTCTAATGCATTTTACATTACCATGAAAGCACATTATGCTTCTTCCACTAACGCTTTTCAAATAGATGGCCTGCAATGATTTAGAGATTGCACAGAACGACTCAGCAAATGGGTGACAATCTACCTGCAAAATCTGCAGTAACAATAGGTTACTGGTGAGCAAAGTGCATAGTTTGCTAGTGACAGATTGCCCCGATAGAGTAAATACATCAAAAGTTCTTGCAGTGATGCATTTGTTAAGGATTAATACCTCCTAAGAATACACCTTTTCATTCTTTACATTTTCACACAAGATGGGGGAATAATTCATCCTCCTCCCCCTAAAATATGAGGATCTGTATTTTACCTCCTTTTATCATCCCCATTTTCATCCAACAGATCGGTTTCTGGCTGAAGGTAGCTGGACACAACTTGACTTAGCATTTGAAGCTGACGGGAGAGGTTTCCAGAAAAACAACACAAGAGAATGTCCCCCCGCAAGGATTAAGTACACTCACAGTTGCTGCTACCTCAGAAGCAAGTGGCATACATTCTTCCTTCAGCAAGAGATCATAATTCCTCCCCTGAGTAAGGGTGGGATAGGGATTTTGGCCTTGGGCCATGTCTTCTGGGGTCTGGGAACCATGCTTTGGATAAAAAGGTAGCTATAGAGTTTATATATTGCTGAGTCTACAAGTAAGGCTACTGTTTCTAATTACCCAAGATCGTTTTGCTGTTTTCCAGAAAAGAAGTGTGAAAATACTTATATTCCCTGATTCAGCAGTAAAAGACTTAGCCTGAGCTTTGCATTTGTGTTCTGCTTATGGAAGGTCTGCCATGTCAAAATGATTTGGCTAAGTCTGATGATCTTATCTTTTCCCAATTGTCTCACACGCAGCTGAAGTTTGTTGCCCCAAAGTTCATCTGTCAGGATTTCCAGTGTGGAAGAATCTAAGTTCAGATTTTTGTATCTTTATTAATGCAGATGCCTGTTTTTTTAAAAACCTTGACAACTCTCCCTGGTACCAACCTTTATGCTTCATCTTATCTTCTGAAAGAGCTCATCTAGATAAATAGCTGCTTTTTTTTTTTTTTTTTAGTTTCCCTCCCAAAGTACTTCTGGGTCTAATTACAAGTCTATGAAAATCAACCTAAACATTCATTTTGATGCTACCATAGGCACTGAATCCAGAGGACAAATAGTAGAGAAAGTTAAAGGATAAGCCACGAAAAACATTCACTATTGTATGTTGTGGCCTAACACACAGCCAAGCTCCACTTGGCATTGCATAAGCATACAAGAAGTTACAAGAGAAAACACGGGGAAGTCTCAGAGAGCAGTTTCTGATCAGCATAGTCTAAAATCAGCCTAACAACACTCGAAAGAAGATAAGGAGCTGCACAGGTGAAAATCAAGAGTATAAATTGTCCTGTAAGCCCTTTGTCAGCTGTGACAACATGGACAAAAAATCCTACTTGATTTCATCTTTCAACAGGAAAAAACCAAAACTCAATGACCACATTTTCACAGAATCCATGTACAATTCAGAAGAGTGAAAAATGGCACAAGGGAGTACAATCTCTTCACAGATCAAAACCGTACCTGAAAGAATTCCGTATCAGTACAAGCAGCAGACTATACACACTGAAAGTATGTAAGTAAAGCATAGTATGCGGGTCTGATTTATCACTTGCCTTTTGTTTATAACATTTTATGCTCCACAGAAGTATAGGATTCTCTTCCATCATTGAAATGAAACTCCTGTCATCACTGCAGTGAAATGAAATACTATAAAAGGCTGCCTGAAAGTTCTGGGAACAGAGAGGAAATAGACCTAGTGTAAGTGCGGAAAAAGCTTCTAAGCATGCAACTTTACAATAGCATTTAGTCCCTATGGGATAGGTCTTCAGCTACCATAAATGTTATCACTTCACTGAAATCAGCAGAGGAATAGCAATCAATATCAACTGAGGATTTGTCCCACTGACTTCAAAGGACCTACTTACAGTGCACACATTTAAAGCAAATGTATAAACCTTTCCAACACTGGGGGCTTTAATGTAAGCACACCAAATCCTGAAGTCCTTACTTAATATTTTACACTACTCTTATTCAGAAATCTCTCATTGGAATCAATCAGGATAAGTAATGAACAGAGTACCGAAAGCTGTTTTCAGACCAAGATACTATGTATGAGAGTCTTACATGTCAAAGCTGTTGAGAAATGCTCTTCAGCAAAATAAGGTGGTTAGTTTCATGTAAATTTGTATTCTGGAACTGAAATCCTTTTTATTTCTTGGGCTTAGGAAAGGAGGGGCTCCTTTTTAAAAATTTTTTTATTATAACTTTCCCAATGTAGATAAAGCAAAGAAGAGAGAGTGAAAACAGGAGGAAAGTTGGAAGTAAGCACGTGTAGACATTATGGATTTTAACTGATTCAGTACCAAAAGGGAAAAATAAGGGAGGCAAGAAAAAACCTTGATTTCTAAAATAGTGAATGTGTTTTGCAAACATTACTCATTTTTCAACTTTAAAATACAGAAATTATGTCAAATATTTTAAAGTAGTCCATAAACTGTTTTTCCATTTTCCAGACAGTTCTTATACACATAACCTTTTAGATTTTATATGGTTTTGAGTAGAATTTTAGGAAAACATAAGATAATGTTAAAGGTGTTTAATGTGGGCCCATCCTTCTTGAGCACTCATAAATCCTGATAAGGGGAATGGGAGTTTAAAGTATAAAAGCATATTGTATATTCCCTCCAACTTCTTCCTCACTTGGTTTCATGTAGATTTCTGTTGTATATATTTGTATAAATTGTGCAAAGTTACTGGAAAATTCCAATAATGGGCATGCAGAAAAACAGAGTAACTGGCACTTGCCAGCTAGACAGGAGGAAAAGGTGCAACTTTATAGTGTGCTGAAAGGGCTAAAGCTGCCTCTCTCTCCTAGATTTAAAGGACCCTTTACAAAATGGTCACTACAGCAAAGGTATCTTTAAGAGATATTTGATCTTGGCTGCCTAGTAGGGTTTAAGTGGCAGCCTGATGCTTGTTGCTTGTTTCTTTGGTTTTGTTTGAGCTTGCTATCACTGCATTGCAATGTATTTTTCGGGTCACTTCTTCTTCTCCCCTCTGTAATGTCTCTAGTTTTGTTTCTCAGTGCTGCTTAATAACGGCTTCCTTGTTGCCTTTGGTTCTGTCCATCACACTCCTTCCCTACTTTGTCCTCCTTATCCTCCTAACCTCCTTTTTTGTCGCTTTCTCACACGTGACCTTTCTTCTTGTCTATCAAACATAGTGTGCTTCCTCAGCTGGCCCACAGTGTTCAACAGCACTCTTATCCAAAAGATAACAGGACACATCCTCAGCATTTATCCAGGAAACCAGCAGGCCCCCAGGCAATGCTCCTGCATGGAGAAAATCCTTAACTGGCATCGAGCCACTAAATCAACATATATGGCATGGGCTTTTCTTGCCCAAGGAATACAGGATACGTTTGGAGTATAAATGGCCTGACCGGACAATCCTGGTGCAGCATCAGCTCCTGAACAACTCTGCAGGCAGTCAGCCAACCATGAGCTAGCACAGTCCTGACGTTAACCTAAATTATACTGGCCACCAGGAAATGGCTATGGGATTTGGAATGGGTAAGCATGCATAAACCTGCTGCTGCTTCAGCATTTTCAGTTTCTAAAAGCATTTCCTTCTGCCTCCCTACACGTAGCCATCACCAGTGTGTTCTTTGGTCAGATACATTGCTCTGCTCCCCAGAAAAATTCTGTTCCTCTTTCTCTCCACGGCACAAACTGCCTTGACTTTCTGTTATCAAGCACAATTTCCGTTAAGTCACCTCTTAGGTGTCTTCAAGGTCTCCTGACTCTGCTGAGCACCAGCTAGCTTGTCTAGACAAAAGAGGTTTAACACTACAATATCCCTGGCAGGGCAGAGAAGCGCATGTGTGGCTAGAGAGAAGGAACAGAAGTCAGAGAGAAACAGAAAAGGTCTAATACCCAGCCACAAAACCAGCTCTCCTATACACCGACAGGACCTACTGTATTGCCAGATCTATATTTAGTGAGTCCTAAAGTGACATATCCCTTTGTGAGGGAGAGCAACAGCATGTTTCTCAAACTTCAGGATCTATTTATACTTTTCCACAACACTCACCAGTCTCACCTGGGACTATGTTGAGTCAAATCAGCTTGCTATATTGCTTCAGAGGCTCATAGTTACTTTTCTTCCTTTTTTTGATCTCTCAGGCATAAATATGGAGCTTCCCTAACGCCACTGGTTTAAAAAAAAAAATCTAAAAATAAAACAGAAACACAAGTTCACACTGAGATAATTTTATTCCAGCTAGAGAACCAGCATACCTAATCATGTGGTGTGCACCTGTAGCTCCCTCTCCTTCCTGTCTTTCACAGGTATTAGGCTTTGGTAGTAAACACACTCCCCACACTTTCTCAGAGTGGTATGGGGGGTGACATAGCCTGTGGGTATTGACAGCAGCCAGGCAGGGTTGTGTATGTCAGCACCAGCTGTTCTCTGCAAAGAATGCGTGTTATCATGCTAAACAGGATGCATCTTTTCTGCATTAGGCTGGTAAAGCTCTGCAACTTTGTCAACCTTTTTAGCATTCAACAAATTCTTTCAAACATATGACTTTTAGTAAGTTAATCCATTCATTGTCTGGAACTGTGCAAAGTGACATAAAAGCACAATGAAGCCTAATTAAACTTGTTCCGTGAAAGCTAATTTGTCAAACCCAGAAGCATAGTTCATAGATAAATGCTAATATTTGAAAGTCAAATTAAAGTTGAAAAGGTTTGTAATAACAGTTAATTAACTCTTGTTTTGTTTTCCTCTCACAAACTTGAACCAGCTGAAATATTGCTCAGTTCATCTTTAACATTTTGGACCACAAAGATAAAATTCAAAGCTTTGAGATAAGCCTTTGATGTTGGTATTCTCTACAGATTATATATTATTTTAAGATCTCTTTGTTTAAAAATTCATTTTTATTATCCCTGCATGAAATGCATGGCAATTCCCCAAATAACTAACCATCAGGGCAATTAACATCTTCGATCGACACCACATTCCTGATAATTAATACAGACTTTGTACCTCCCCTGTGATAGCTGCAAGGGTTTGATTTTTTCAGAGCAACTGTTCATTTACAGAATCAGTTTCATCCTAATGAAAATGGATTGTGAAACTTTAATGAACAAGACTTTGCTGTCATAATAATAAAGACTTTGAAACAACACGGAGACCTACATAACAAGCATCTCGCTATACTTGTGTTGCTACGCTGTATCAAACCAATTAAGCCATACAATGAATATTAACACCAGTGTTTTTTTAAACCATATGACATCAGATAAACTCACAAAAGTGAGCATAATTTTGCTTCGACAACTTCTGGCATTATAGCTTAATAAACTAGCATCTGTAAAGCAAGATGGCTTGAACTGCCCTCCCCCCTTTGGTTTAACGAAGGTCAGTAGGAGTCTGGAAATCCAATTTACATACAGTGCTACTGTGTTTGCTATGAAAGGCAACAGATTGCCTCCCCTGTGTGCTTCCACCACGTTAGCAAGTATATGTAAAAACAAACAAGTACGAAAGAGATCTGCCAAAGAATGCTGTCTCTGGCATGCATTTAAGTGCTTGTACCAGTACCTTGCAGGATAAATGATTCATCTATTAACAGGCAGGCTATCCTGAGGAAGAGTTTGCTGTTTCAACGTTAATTTTAGGCGGCCTTGCCAAGAACTCCCCGCCGGTGAAGGGTTAAGGGGTTCTCAGCTAGGTAACTAAAACAAAAATAAAACCAGAGACAGGGAGAGCGAGCGCAAAAGAGAGGGAGCGAGACAGCAACCGACTGCAGCACAGGACTTCGGCACACAGGGACACTTCGCTCCCCCTGGCCGGCCAGAGCAGGGCCGGGAAGGGGCAGAGGGCCCTGCGGCCCCGCTCCCCTCGCCACCCTGCCCCAGGGTTTGGCTGCCTCCCCTCAGCCGCGCCACCGGCGACTCTGCGGTGGAAAGGGCAACAAGGCGGCCCCTGGAGGCCTGCCCCGCCCGNCACCCCCCGGGCCGTGGGGCAGCGAGGGGAAGCCCTGCCACCCCTTCGGCCGGGCAGCGAAGGTCTCTAACACGTACCCCGACACGTCCCGTCAGGATGTGGTTCAGCTTAAAAACCAACCAACCAACCAACCAACCACCTGGTGAAAAAAGAACATATTGGGGGGGGGGCTGTGGGTGGTGGGTGTTAAAATTTGCATTTGCTAAACCAAGATGTCAGTGGTTTTGTAAGCATCTCTGTGCAGGGCTCCCTGGAAAGCTCAGAAGGGAATTTTGCTCTGCCTCTAATGTCCTGATGAAAGGTCTTTCAAAGTTGTACTCTAAGCTGTAATATGCTCTTAGTTTTCGTTTGGCTAAATCCCCTCAAACATGGAAATGGCTGATCATTCCCATTTTAAAAAATGGTGTACGGGAGGGAAGGGATAGCATCATTAGTAAATAAATGAATGGGATGATTTTAAAAAAGAATAATTTGCTCAATCAAGAATAATTTGAACAGCATCTAAGTAGTCATGGAAAATCATAAACTATTACCCTATATAGTGCTCTGTTGACTATTAAATGTCTCCTTTTTCACACCACTGGCCTGAATGAATAACTTGGCAGCACAAAATTAGCCAGGTGGCAAAATGTGCTTGTGTCAGCTATTGGCCAAACAAAACAGCAAATAGCAAAGCTCATTTTGCAATGTCACATTAACTCCTTCAACACTGGGGGTACGTATTTTTATATCTGCTGTGCAGAAGTACCTGGGAGCAGGCCAAAAGAGAGCCTCTCACTCTCCGCAGCACAGGTGGCCCTGCTCTTGCTCTGCTCGTCGCAGTTGTAGGTTGAGGTGATGTCTGTGGTTGTTTCCATACGTGGCATCTGAGATTATATGGAAGGGGCTGCTCTGTAACATCTGTGTCAGCTTAACATCCCAGTTTGGAAAAACTTTATTCTCCGATGCTCTTTACCAGGGGGAATTTTATGCACAACTTTCTTTACCTTTATTAGAGCCATCTCTTCACATTATCGTAATACTTATCAACTTTTCTGTTTTCATATTGTCATTATCTTATGTTTATCTTCAGCTTCCAAGAGACCTTCAGGAAATGGATGTAAAGAGCGTGAAGCAGTAAGCCAAGTGATAGAGGACTAAACTTAACTGTATTATGTTCCTAGTAGCTTCACTGGAATTACCTCAGGGATTAATCTGGAGTTTCACTGACACAGCATTACTAAAATATTGTGTACGACAAAAGGACGCTTATCTCATTGATGTCAGTGGGATGAAGAATAGATTTCACAGAACTTACCAATGACCTTTTTCATTCTAGAGGTTAATATAGGGGAACAAAATATGTTCTTTTATAATTAGCAGCCTTTCCCAGCTACAGAAACTCACCTTCCTGTTGCACAGCTAACAGTAGATCCCTAAAGTTAAGGCTGGGCCTGTTTTTTGTTAACAGAGAATTTATTTAACCTTAGTATGTAATATTTCCCTGAAGTACTATGGAATTTCATTAAGAAAATAAAGGCAGTATTTCATAATTAAGTTGCCGGTTTAATATTTTTTTACATGAGACATGCTTTACTGATAAAACTGACTGTGTCATTCACTGTAAACCCAAAGCAGAAAGGGGTAGGATATTGGCAGCTGTATTTTATACAAAGGGCATTTATAGGTTTTTTGGTACACAACATATAGATCTCATAGTTCAGATTCACTTTACTTCCGAAAATGATATACACATTGTACCTAGCCAAGGATGATGTCCTGTTCTTATCCAGGCAGTCTCTTTTCCACTGAGTTGTTTCACATGCCCTAGGCAAAAGACATGGGTGAATATTTTCCATTAAAAACAGCAGTGGTGGGAGGAGGGAATCACCAGTACTGTAAGTTAATGAGATGGGGGGCTTTAAATACACTTAATAAACAGTCACTTAGGCTGAGCATAATAAGTCATGGAAATTTATAAACTATTACCCACTATAGTACTTCATTGACTATTAAACATCTATTTTTCACACCACAAGCCTGAGTGAATAGCTTGGCAGGAAAAAAAATTGGCCAGGTGGCAAAACGTGCTCAGTACAACCCATGTCAGATATTGGCCAAACAAAATAGTCCAATAGAAGCTGATTTTGAAATGCTTTTTTTAACCCTTGGTAGACTATGGTGAAGTTTTCTGAGAGCAAACACACTTATATTCCTGAAAAGAGTAATATGCATTAGCACTATATACATGCATGTTTTCCTAGGTACAGTGCTTTTGTCTATCCTGGACACTTGTCCTCTCTATACTGCATATCTGTGATCTCCACTTCTGCTGATGGTCACAGCCCGGGGACAGAGGCACTGTCTGTCACCTGAGGTGTGAGAGTGCACCTGACGTAAAAGTTTTCATTGCAGGCTTTTAACCCTGGGTTTTGGATCATGCTCTAATTTGGGAGCCTCTGTCATCCTTATTTAAAAATAACCTCCATGGAGGACTGGGGGAATTTCCAGTCTAGTTAAACACATGGTGGTCCCTAAACACTCTTCCATGAGTGAAAGGACTTTTTCTGGTGTAGAAGTAAGGGTTTACCTGTGGATTTAAAACTGTGGCATGCATGGAGTTACACAGGACAAGGAATGTCTGAGAGGAAATCTCTGAGCTTGGTTGCTTGGCCCCATATTACCTCTGTTGATCTCTGTGGAGAGACCAAAAAACCAGATTTCTAGTGGTTCATCAACCTCAGCCACCTCCAGGCTGTTTAAGCATCGTAGGGTGTCTCCTGTCTGGCTGAAGAGCCCCTATATAACATAGGGTAGAAGGGCTAAAACTGGTAGCATATAGCACCTTGGAAACTATTCAAAGTCTAGATGAAAAATTAGAGTTTTGCACTGTATCTGACCTTTCATCAACCTTTGTGACTTCAGTTAGGCACAGCAGCAGAAAGACAGCAACCTTGTTTTCCATTATGACCTTGTATCTGTCAGAGCAAAGGATGTATTATTTTGATTCAGCTTCTTGCCCCAGCCTCATGTGTTTCTTCCTTTCTTCCATCTAATACTGCACTTCTGTCTTCAGCGTACTCATCCCCCCTCTGACAAATTTTGGAAGCATTTTGCCAGGTTACAGAGAGAGACAGAATTATCTTTATCTCTTGCTGATACCATCCATCACTACAAATCCAACTGTGCAGCACATACCAGGTTACACCTCCGGCCAAAAGCTGGTTTGACAGTATTCAGGTGTGCCACTACAGGGCTAAAAATCATTGTGGTGTTAGAAGAATGACTCAGCCTCCAGTGTCCAGTCTCTCTCTAATAGTGGATCCATTCACTTTTTGAGTCCCTACTGAATACTGCCATCTAGAAATGCACCCTACCATCCACTGCTGGAGAGGTGGTACAGATATACCACTGAAAATGCATCTGGTAGAGCTGTGTCAAGCATTGTATTCTTGGGACAAAGGGCTGTGTGGGAGGGAAAGGAGAGCTTACAGTTGTCTTAGTGTCTGTTTGCATCAGTCTAGCTGACACAAGGGGGGCTGATGGGGCAACACTGAGTTAAGCCCAACATACATAGCCAAATGAAACTGCTGAAGGAATGAGTGTAGGTAAAAAAAAAAAAAAAAAAAAAAAAAAATCAATTACCAGAGCTGGAATTAGGCCAGAACACCTTCACTAACACCTCTATTCATGAAAAAAGAAAAAAAAAGTGATCCTTAATGACCACAAATGATCACAGACTCTGTTTTACATCTCTTACAAAAGCCAGCGTATTCAGCAGCGTTACATTCCCCAGAGCTAGACGGATAAAGGGGGAAATATGTCATTGATTTTTTTTCCCCCCAAGAAATTCACGACAGTGTTTGCAATAATTTCAACAGTACAGAGATTTTCAAAAAGAGAATCAGTCCTGTTTAACCTGGAAGCTAACAGTATTAAAAACCTAAGGTGTCTCACTCACTGCTTTCTTTTGTAGAGGCAATCAGGATCTGCTTCTTTTCAACTAGTATGCATAAAAAGTCTCTTAACCATTAGACTGTAACGCTATTACCTGCAGCAGAATGGAAACAACCAGCCTCTCTGAAGGTACCTTGTAATGTCATTCCAATAGGGCAAATTACTGGTCTGTCCCAAAGCCCACTGAAGTAGATGGAAGGGCTTCTGTGGGTCTCACTATGTTTTACAGCCAGGTATGGAAGCACGTAGAAAAGACTGCATTTTTCATTTCCACTAATGAAGAACTATCAGTTTATATGAATGCTAACTGTTTTTAAGGGTCATACCTTCATATGCCTTTTCTGATACATATCATTCCGTCTCAAAAATGTCCTGTTCATCCACTGGTTACTCTTTACCAAAAGTTTGTTCTCTAACAGAGAATTGGCTACTAAATCTTAGTATTTTGTCCTGCAGTCAAGCTCCCCCTTAGCTGTGCAAGAGAGATGCTCTGTCAGGCTCAGCTCAGACTAATTGGACTAGAACTACACAAAAACTCAGTGGTTACAGAATTAGCAATAGCTCATAATGTACAAAAGCACAATGGAGTATCTAGCTGCTGGATACTTAGCGCTATACCATATACACATATAAGCCACCCAAAGTATTCCAAGTTCTCTTCAGTATCCATGGGTACTTTTTACTTACTGTATGGCACCATTCATCATAGTACCTTCTCATCATTTGAGCCACCAAACTGCGTGAACAGAATGGCATGATTAATGGCAGCAGGTGGCACAACTGAAGAAGCTCTAAAGTAAATGGATATTTAGTGATCTCTGTCCATAAGAGAGGTGGATTTCACCACAAAATGAGCTTATCAAGCTCTTTATTAAGTTGATAAATACTTTCCGAGAGAGCAAGAAAATGATATCTTTTTCAAGTGAGGAACAAAATCTACATGGAGTTCCATAACTAGATGCCTACCTAACACTTTAAAAATCAATCTCACGTTATATCTCATTATTTCAATTAACAGGATCGTTAAGATCTGTCCCTTGAAATCAGATTTTCTCTTCATAGGTTAGGAAAACAGAAAGACTTTCCTTTATTTGGAAGAAGAAAAATATTTTTTGTGAGGAAGAGGGAACATAAAATTTACTCTTGCTAACAGGTAGCGTATGCTGCACTTCGATTAATCTATTTTTAACTTTAAGGTTTATTTATTAAGCAGCATAAACCTGAGGTTTAAAATACATGTACAGGTATCTAGTGTCAGACTGTGGCTTGGATTCAATAGGAGTCTGTATCTACCTTCTCTTATTCACATACAAACACAGAGATATATCCTCCCCTTCTCCATATTCCTATTTATTCAGTTCCTTGTCCCCTGAAGTTTGGATACACAGGAGTAAGAAGGACTAACTTGCCTTTACTTACCCATCCTCTCCTCAACTGGAAAAGGAAGAGGAATGAAGATTTAGGAGATCGTCTTTTCCCCTCACACACTTGCTGCTCATCAGTTCTCATTGGGTTTCAATATCTTGCGGGACAATTCTTGGCATGGTGTATTCTTTCTCCCAATAATTTACTCATGCTATTGCCTACTAAAATCTCACCTTTACTTCGCATGAAAATTACTGAATCGAAACTAAGAGAACAGCTCGCACGGATCTACATATATTCCTCAGATTATTTGTTCAAAGAGACTGATATATTTCTGCTGTCAAACTTACAGTTGGCTTAACACAACTTGGAGCCTATAGTGTTGCTCCAACATGTGCTACTGGTAAAGTTTGCTCTTTCCGAAATGTTATGTTATTTTTCACTGCCAAAGCACACACCAATCCTGTGCTAAGCTATGGAAACTTAATGAATGAAAGGGGGCTGTTTCTGAACTCTGAAGAATTTATTTTATTTCATATTCTTTTTTACATTGGCTACTACTCTGAAACACTTCTGCCACTTTAGTGGGCAATAAAAAATGGCCAAAATCATTGCTGTCCTTGGACCCTGTGCTGCTTAAATAAAACAAAGCAATATTCCACCCTACATGTTGAGAAGGAACACATAGCCTCACTTTACTTCCAAAGCAGACAAGCATTTTTGTTTACGTGCTTGCAAAGGAAGAGTTTTGTCATACTGTCATGGTAAGGTTTGGCATTAGGGTTATTGAACCTGTTCTCATTTGTCGACTTGCCATTGTTGGGGAAAAAAACCTACATTTAACACCCTAGGCTGACAGGAGAAGAAGCATGAGGGCTTGTTGCTTCATTGCTGATGGGGTGACATCTTGCTGCTGCTCTACCAAGGCCCCTGTGATGGATCTGAGCAAAATAGTGGTGAATTTTTAAAGGGAAGCCCCTCTCAGTCCCTTTTAGGCAAGAAAGGGTGCTCTAAAATGGAGGATTTACTTCGTATTTATCTACTTTTATTTCATCTTTTGTCAAAGGAAATAACTATAAGCACTGGCCAGATATTCTTGGCTCTGGTAACATGATCTGTTCCTTACCCTTTGCTTACTGTCATCTTACAACCCTCTGAATTCTGAGGGTTTATGGTCCCCTAAGATGCTTGTGAAGTTGCTTTTTTTCCTTATTATATGCCATTCATGGCATCTACACAAACTTGCTGTTTCAGCTATGGAACAAATCCATAAGACACCACTGTAGATGCAAACCATGTACCAAAATGAGTTGATTTTGGCACCCACATTGCTGATGAAATTTATGCTTCATTAACAGATGCCTATTGTATATAATACACATATTTTAGAATTGACCTCAACCTGGCCAGGGAGGCTGGCTGACCCCATGAAAATACAATTACCTAATGAGAGATTAGAGAGTTTTGCTTATTGTATTTAGTATTTCTAGGAAATTACTTTGTGTCTGTGTAGCTGCGTCAACCTTCTTGCTTAAAGTATGTTTTAATGTTATTAGAGCTTGCAAGTTAAACTAGTGGAAAGACAGGGAAAGGCAGCACAATTTCCTTTTAGATCAGAGCCAATGTTTCTCCAAAACCTTAGCAGGCTGGGTTTGCCATAAGATCAATGCAGCTGAACACTCCACCTGCAGAATGAGCTCACTGTCTGTGCATTACGCTAGCCCTCTGCCAGTCCAAGTAGTAAGACTCCTGGGGTTGGTCTTGAACCTGCTACTCCCCACACTGGAGTGCTAAGCTTTGCTGCCAAGACACCAGGCCAGGTATTAAATGCATTCTTGTTTCTGTTACTTTCCAGCACTCAGAGGACCACATTAGAAAGCCCAGAAAACTTAATTGGAAAGCAAGGAGAATGCAGAATGCTTAAATACCTTTTACAGACAGCAATATGTTCTCAAAAAAAAACCCAAACCAAAAAATCCCCCATGGATTTAAATATTCAACTCACCTTTTCCTTACAGAGGCATCAAAATGATCAATCCTATTTGAAACAAACAAGCTCGTCTTGATCACTGTATTAAATTTTATGTGGCCTGCTCATTTCAGCATTGTAAGGCTTCCATCTTTTGGAGAAGGGGGCTTTATGGACACTGTAGCTCAAATCTCCAGGAGCAGGAGCCCAATTCAGTCTCACTCGGGATTTTGGACGGGGCATGTGCCCCCATGAATACCTTGGAAAGCACAGCGAAGGGCAGGAGTGTTGCTTTTAATTAATTGGAGTAAATCTAGTGAACAGGAAAGTGAGGTTCCCATAAAAGCAGTTTGGCAGGATGGTTTACCTTAGATTTTATAGCTCTTGCAGGGGAAAAATGAAAAGTCCACTTGTGGTTTTCTAGTTGTGATTATTGGAGGTAAAAACTCAAGCACCTCAGGTTTATCATTGTGTAGATTGTATGCATTGGAAATAATGCACAGCAGAATTCGACCACTATGTTAAGTCAAGCTTCTCACTTACAGGTTTTCCTAAGATCAGGATAGCAACAAGAAGCAATTCAAAGATTCTGAGATGCAATGAGGAACTCAGAAGCACATAGGCACTAGGATACATTTTTTCAATATAGCTATGTGTTAAAAAAACATTAGTAATTTACTGCTTTCTGAATCAGAGCTAAATTTTAGTCTTTCATTGTTTCACAAGACTGCTACTTTTAACTGTTTATTTGTTCCACCACAAGGAGCTTCCCTATTAACTGTGCTCCTTACTGTGTACATTTTGCTAGCCAAACTCTGTCAAAGAAGACAAGGAAAGCCTTCCATTTGTAGTTATATGTCTTAAGAGAAATATTTCTATGCTATTTTAAGCTACCCTAAACATGACACTGCCTTCAAGCCGGTCATGTAAGTCAGTGGGAATAAAGAGGAAGCAGTCATATAAATTTGTATAGCTTCACTATTTACAGTGGAATGGCATTGATTTATCTCTTCTGAGATTTTTAAAACTTAACTGTGTTGTTGGGTATGGAGGCAGAGACTTCCAGTAAAAAAATTATCTAGCATGTAAATAATAAACATTTAAGAAATCCATAAACCCTCACCAAAATACATGTCTACTGCTGTAGACAGCACTTCCAAGTTTTCTGTGCCTTGATTTGGAAGGGCTCACCATCTTGAACAAGAAATGATTAATGAACAATAATTAATCTGATGGTTTTGACAGCTGCTATTTGTGTTGAACTTTTGATATACAGCCCAGTCACAGCTTTCTTGTTGGTGGCTTCACAATAAGGTAATTGATCTGTATCCAGACTGAAAGGCAACCATGGCTCATCACAGTCCTACAATGTCAGTCCTCAGTGCAGAAGGGAGCAGTAACTTAAAGAGGCTGTTAATATTTTTTAATAACTTGCTTGAAAAGAAAATGTATGTTGATAAAGTTTTGCTATTAACCCTAACATATTAATCAATTTTCATTTGTCAAGAATAATGAATCTGCTTTCTCTCTGATTTGGCTAGGAACAATGCCAAAGCTAGGAGTGTTTGCACATTAGTGCAAGTAGAGGGTAGAGGGTAGTAGTAGAGTTACTATACACATTTGGAGGAACTATATGATGTAAAGGAATAGCTCTCAACAGGATTGATGCCCCTGACTCCCTGTGTAAGTAGGGAAATATCAAGCAAGAGCACTAAGGTGGTTTTGTCCACATACCTGACATTAGTGAGGTCTTTAGATCTAAAAGAAACCAAAAAAACCAAAAAAACCAAAAACAGTGAAGATATTAAAACGGTCAGAAAGTTATAAAAATGTGAGATCGAAAGCAACAGCCACACAATGAGAAATATCAGAAGCTTTATCTGTGTAATTCAAACGTCTTGGTTACATCCCAGTCATACTTTTGTAGGGGAAGGAAGGTTCTCCATTAACGCAAGGTTCTTTGACGTAGTATGACAAGATGCCATAGCTGAAGATTAACTTCAGCTTCCAGCTGAAAGAAACTCACATTAGAAATACACTGGTTTTTCTTTTCTTTTTTAAGCATAGATCATCATTAATCACTAGAGCAATTTAAGAACGCAATCAATTTACTGTTAACCCTACAGTAGTTCAGTCAAACTAGGAGGAGCTCTCTCTAAAAAACATATGCTCACTCAGGAGCTACAGGATAGAAGCAAGGTCACTTTTTGCCTTCAAGCAGCAAGCCAAACTAGATCATCCCAAAGCATCTCTCCAAAATCCATGACACAAACCAAGAAAAATTCAGTTAAAATCAGTGGAGCTATGTAGATGATGCCCCTTAAAAAATGAGGAGGATAAAAAAAAAAAAACCCACAGTGTCACTGGTTTTGTGTACTTGTGAAGAGAGACACTGAAAAATATTCATAGGGCTATATGCTAAACAAGGGACCTCCCATCCTATTCTGAGTATTATAGTGTTTGGATGCTGACAAATAAATTACATTAATTGCATTCATTCTAGCAACCACTTAAACACCATTAGGGCTTATGCATACAATAACTGTGCCATTAGTCAAATCTGGATACCTCGCTGCTGGTAATCAACATTCTGTTTTCTTCTAGTATAACTATCTTAATTTCTTTCTGCAAGCCTCCTCCAGCACCATTCAGCTTTTGATCATGAAATTAAGGACATTATAATTTTGCCTAATAACATTACATGGTGTTCTCTCGGAGTTATAGTCTACTGGGCTACTTGCAATTACTTGCAAAGAAAAGCTGAGAAGGTTTGCTGGCTATGCTGCTATTTTTTGCCATGCTGCAACCACCTGCTGCAATACCATCCTCATATTACTGTTATAATTGTTGCTTTGCTTCTTTCTTAGTCTGGGGGGAAGTAAGACTCATTTTCTTCCCTATCCCTCTCCCAGGAGACTGACAGCCTAGGCCAGGAGGGACATGGAACATGAGATACAGAGGACTAAAAATTGGGAAAGTTGCCTGCCCCTTGTATCCACTTTGAAATAAGAGAAAGTAGAGGGTGGAGTGAGTGGCTTCTTGAAATCTGTTTTCCTTCCTTGCCCTCCAGCTGGCCATAGGAACTGCCATCAAGCCCACAGAGTCCTGGGGTTAGGAAGCCGATTGCTTGCCAAAGCTGCCTGTGCATGCTCTCCCAAGAGCTGATCCAGCTGTAGGGGCATGTGCTCTCAGCAGTCCCAGAGTACCATCTCGAGGAGTCCCCAGCTTTGTCATCACTATAGCTGCTTCTGCACATGAGGAGCAGGGGACTATAAGCCTTCTTTAAAAAGTAGCTTGAAAACACTCTTGGAATGTCACCAATCCTGTGTCAGTCCATGATCACAACGGTGAGATGATTTAGTTTTCATATTGACACCAAAAACTCATCTATGCACCAGGGAGAAATTCCTTGATTATTTGAGTTAGAGAACTCCTTTATATAATTGGGGAAAAAATTAAAAGGCAGGGTAGGAGGCTTTAAAACTGATTATTCAGGTCACAGAGATCTCTGTTTTTATCATTTCATTAGCATTTGTTTCTGTTGATCAAGGCAATAAAGAAAGGAATGACTATACCCAGCATGGTATTTTGCAACTTTGGAAGTGTGGTTTGTCCACAGCTTTAAGTGAAGCTCAGTAATAAATCAGCAGACCTGAAAAGATGAATCTTAGGAACAGCATCTCACTATTAGTTCAAACTCTTCATTCCACAGACAACACCCGACCAAGATTCTTAAATTCAGCATTGATACAGCATTGTCCTAAATGTAGCAGTTGTTCATTAAAATCAAGTTCTTTCATTTATGTTCATTCTCCCCCCTCTTGTGGTTCATTATAAAATCACAATTGTTGCTTTCAGAAATGTTCCCTAGTTGGGCTTTCGTGCAGAAAGGATAGAAAAGGATCCACAAAATCTAACCAGGCAGTGCTACTAATAAGCTCAACAAAATGCAAGTATAGTAAATAATGAGTTTGTTATTCAGGGTAATTCTCATTGCTAATTTAAATGTTCTCTGTAATCTCTGATTGAAAGCAAATCTTGCCACAAATGGTATGGAATACATTTCAGACAGATTTGCCATAACTATTAATTGAATATCGTGCTATTGTCTGGGGAAGATTTTAGTATTCGCACCCTCAATCATTTATTGTCTTAATAGCTTAACATAGAGTATTGTAGCTATAATGTCTTCAGCCAGATCTTCAGCTTGTATAAGTTGATGTAGTACTAAAATACTATGAACTTGTGCCAGATGGTATGCCAGCTCCCTTGTACAGGCCACCTTTTGCAGTTCTTACATATAGGTATGTTTCCCCACCAGACTGAGCACCCTGACCTGATTCAGCAAACTGTAATTATGAAAAGTACTAACTGAAAATATACGAAGACTTTGTGTACAGATCTTGGATATTCAAAGGTCTGCAGTAAGAGTAGTTTTAGCCATGAAAATGGTTAGAAATGGATATGGATATGCAAGGAATCTCTGTTCAATTAAAAATGTGTTATTTGTGTCATGATAAATCTAGAGAAACTTGTGAGCAGCAGGCCAGCTAAATAAGATTGATGGATTGATATAAACTTGTCAGTCTAGCAAATCAGAGACACAGTGCAGGAAAGTCAACATGCACTAACAAAGTTTGTTTGGAGGATTAAAACTTATTAATAAAGTCAGAAAACTGTCATGTCAGAGTTCCTCGCCATAATGCTAACTGACAGCCAAACAGTTCCAATTTTATAGCAGGTAAGTTAGACTATCACACTTATAATCTCTTTAGCCAGGCAGCCTCATAACCAGAGCACACTGCTGAAGTGAAACGACTCCCATTACTAGAAAAGCTGTTGTGAATGGGGAGCTACTTTGATTCACAGGACTCAACTGAAGGCTGCAGGAATAGGATATTACAACAGGTCATATGCTCCCAGGTACAAAAATCAACATAAAACCTCCACACATCTGCAGCTTTCAGAGTTAGAGGTAAGACTGGTGGTAGACTTGCATTTTGATGAATGACAACAGATGGTTTCCTTTTGTCATACCATAATAAAAAAATCTCCTTAACAGTGGAAAATCCTTAAGGACAGCTTGGTGGAAAGCCTTACGGAAAGTTTCTCACAGATTAGGCAATTTTTAACAAAAAGGGTATAATGGGTAAAAAAGCCCCAGGCATAATAATGTGAACCAGCTACATGTAATATTTGAAACAGTTCTTAGTAAGAATCAAAAATGGTGGTGGGATTTCAAGGAGCATCATTCTCCATTTTCTCCTGGGTATTTCTTGTGCCTGTTACTCTAAATATTGCAGAAAAATCTAAGTGCTGCAGGGTATACCAATGATTAGCTTTTCTACTATGAAGATAAATTTGGCTGCACTAGATAATTTTGAATCAGACACTGAATAATCATTTAATATTACCCACCAGAAATCACACAGTTTATTTAGTCCATTGTATGCAAAGGCTGAAAATGCAAAGTGCCAAGTAAAAGAGAGAGTTGCTGAGAGCCTGTGGAACTACTTTGGACATTGGTAATTTGGCTTTTAGTTTAAGGTGAGCAGGAAAACTCCTACTCCTCACTTTCTATGATTTTTAATTGTATGACACAATCGCATCATACAATGAGATCATAAACTTTGTAAAGTCATAAGCTCTTTGGATTTTAAGGATTAAAGATTAGGCGTAGACTGAAGGGGATGGGAGAGGTCAATTGTAGTAGCACACAGATAATGTTGGAAAACACAACTCAAGGGTACATCTCAAAGGCCAATTTATTGCCTACATCTTCCTTGTCCCAGAGGGAATTATTTATCACTGGTTCATGGTAGTAAAATTTTGGGAAACCCTGACCCCCAGCCAATCCCAGCAAGCCAGTCAGAGGTTTTTTTGTGCCAAGAAGGATTGCTTCATCTTCTGCAATCCCATCCCCTTTCCCCTCCCTTCCGCACACTCCCTCTGAGGGGAGAGAGGAAGCAGATGTATAACCTTGCTGCTCCTGCAGGCCCAGTCCCAAGGTCCAAGTAACCTACATCAGGATGCAAAAAAAGCCTTCACGCCTTTATTGGGCATGCAGTACACATCACAATCTAGCCCCAAGAAATCAAGAGATTAAAGTTAGAACATGGTTTAAATGAATCTGAGTGAATAATTTTTAATGAATGCATTTAATGATGGATGAATTTCCTTCCTTCTTTCCATGAAATGTGGGCAGCGGGTTGCAATTTGCTTCACATATTCCTTTCTCATTGAATTTTTTAAAATTTCTTTTAAGGTAAGGGGTTGCTACTCCAAGCACAAACTCACTGTTCAATTGCAGTTGGTCCCATAAATCACTTAATATTGTTTCCATCCTCCAGTCTAATGAACGTAACTCATGGAATCAGCTTTGTGGTACACAGGCTTACATAAAGCACATTAGAAATTCACTTTTCATAGTATTCCTGTGTGAGCTTAACATTTATTTTCTGCCAACAGTTATATGATTAAAGTTTAATAACTCTATGAGTGTGTGCAAGAAATGACACCAAAAGCAACCCCAAGATGGCTAAAGATTTGCTTCCAAATTTGCACAAATATAAGTAGAAATTGTTTCTGCATTATTCATCCAACTTTAGACCTAAACCAAATATGTCTTGCTAGCAGCCTTGGAAACATATGATGAAGTGTTTTAAAATTCCAGTAGATGTCACCACTTCTCCCCCACCAAATCCTTAAGTACATCTAAAAGAAGCTTTTGAAAACTCAGTTTGCACTACATCATGAGTTGAGAAAGCAGAGAAACTCATTTTGCTTTGGGTTACATCTATGTGTTTTGACAGAAAGAGAATACATCCATTTTTCTAATCTGTGTCAATGAATTAATGAGCTTATAGAACTCATGCCACTATTGTAAACCAAACCACATGCAGAGTAGCTGTCAACTGCGAAGTGATGTCATTGCTAATACAAAACAGTATCTAGTGTTGTATTAATTTTTCCTATGTCACTTGATACTTCATAAATATCAAAGTCTTCAGTGATACTTTGATTATAACTATAGCCCTGATTGTGACTACAGTTGGTTTTCCAGCTATAGGGTTCATATCCAGTCCCTGCAATTTGCTTTAGTTTCCCAAGTTTAAACAAGCCTCAGTAGTGTCTCCTTCCTAAACACTTGGGTTCAATTATTTTCAACTTTCACTTGCTGTTATCCACCCCTCATGAAAAACGAGACCTCATGCTTCAGTTCACCTGGTTTTCATGGCTACATTTTTCTCCACTCCCATTGGGAACAAGAGGCCCACAAGGCCTAGAGTTCCCACATTATGGAAGAGGGCTCATACTCCTTCTGGCCAGCTACATCCAATAAGAGATTCCTGGTACCTTCCGTTCCCATTTGCACACTAAGTCTCCATGGGAGCATATATTTTTAAACAAATATCAGATTAAACTCAAGACCAGCTAAAATCCGGATCTTTGATTAAGGAGACACAACATCAATGGATATTCGTTTGCTTATACTGACCTTGACTCCNACAATTCCCAGGGCAAGAAAATGTTTTGTGTGATTTTTTTTTCATGTGACCAGGTGGCCCCAAGAGAAGATGGCTTTCTGGTTACATTCATCCCTTAAGACTTGGAACAGAATTTGGATGCATAGCAGTGCATAATGATCATATATTTCTGATGAGTTCAACTTCTGATGACTTCAGAAAGGTTCATTTGCAGTTCTGTAGATGACTTAATCTTATTCAGATTTCACCCAGATTAAAACAGCCGAACTGACTAGAGACATTACACATGTAAGGAAAATTGGCTCTTAAATGTTTTAGGAAGTGAGATAAGATTCAAATGCATCATTAAGACTTTTTAAAATGTCCTTATTCATGTGACTGGGTCACTTGAATGAGTTAAAAACCTATCAAGCACTTTTAAAGAATATTTTAAACATTTTTATTTCAATTCCTTTCCCACCCAGCTGTAAAGGGGCCTCTAGATTACTGTATTGTCAACGGCATTTGTAGAATAGCAGCCAGAACTAACATGAAACTGAACAATAGCAACATTG
>WAAD01007354.1:2264-21316 GCA_013389945.1 Fregata magnificens
CAAACCACCAGCACCGCCCAAAAAAAAAAAAACACACCACAAGGGTACACAGCTAGATTATCACTAGACTTTCAACTATACTTTCAACCTGAAGTATCACCTCGCTTGTCTACTACGAGCCCATTGAGGAAGTATTAAAAGCCATCTCTCAATGAAGTTCTAAGTATTCTAGTTCTGTGAGGAACTATCCTCACAGAATATGTTCTTCACAGAAAAAGCACTGATCTGGAATAAAAACAGTTTACTGAAATGATTTGTTGTAGTTTTTCTAAGTTATAAAAAGAGTCTTTCTCCAGCTGCCATTAAAGCCTTGAACTTGCAAAACTGATTAGATTTTTACTTACAGGACAGTTTTTACAGTGAAGAGCCACTGTGAGTGAGGATAAAAATGGGGATTTAAAAGGGGGATAGGAGACCACACACAGAAATAAAATGTCAAAAATTACTTAATCAAAAGTCCCAACTTATGTGTGTTAAGGGTGAAACAAAAGCTTTTAAAGTCTTAAATTTTCAAAGTCAAATACTTAACTTCGGTGCCAACATTAATCTATTTCAAGACCTTAAAGAAAAGTGACTTGCCAGTAACTCTAGTTTTCTTAGCCTTCTTCTTCCACATCCTGCAAATGAAACAAGTCCACTCAGACTACGCTATACATCCACCTACGAGGGAGCAGAGAGGCACACTGTTCTATGAGTCACATACAAAGACACAAGACCACCCCTTTCATACAGTCAGCAACTTCCTTAAATACTAATTAAGTCTTGTCACTCAAGACAGAAAGGGAATCAAAATAGTGTAGTACTGAGAACCTTCAGACCTAAAAAGGGCATAGGGAATAGGGGTAAATATGCCGGAAGCGTAGATAGCAAGTGAAGCGAGAGGTAATTTTTTCTTTGCCAGAAATCACCGTTCTCCACTTTTCAAAACAAGTCCGTCTTCACAACACGTAGCCGTATCGCACTGCTCCGATAGGAGGCAGGCTGGCCCTTCACAAGATTTGCAGTACTTAAATATTATGGCAGAATCTGCTCATCTAGTTCAATCCAGACATTATGAAAATATATAAATTTGGCAGCAGATGCCTCATTTCCTCCTCACCAAGTGAAAGCAATAGTTTACATGAACAACAGCCAAGCAATAGGAAACAGAAGGGCAATATCCTCACAAATACACCGGGCCAGATTACCCTCATGGGCACAGAACAGATTTCCATGGAACTGCAGGTTAATATTTAAAAAAGCAAAACTAAACTATTTATGTTTGTCAAAAATAAATTACCCTGTAACTAGCCAAGCATTTTCCTGTTCTGGGACAATCCGTTCACAAAACACCTTGGCAAATAGGTATCTGACAGAATTAATGAAGTATACGGTTCTGACACAGCAGAACCTGATGGCATACGGTCTTTAAGAAATCTGCGATAAGGTTAATAAACCCAAGGCGACACAGGCTAAAGGCAAGTGACCAAAGCCATGTACTTGCTGTCTCACATAAAATTTCAAAGAATCTGAAATTCATCAAAGGATTGACCACTTTACCTGATCCAGACTCAGAGAAGACTACCTCCTGTATTTGAGAAAAAGCAGATGCTGCGCCGTCAAGAATTAACTGAGACCACAGGTAACATTTCCAGGAGATTCCCAAGGGGAGTACCCATTCATGAAGTAAGGATGACAAGTGTCCAACTAATCAACAATGCTAATAACCTCTCAATGCAAAGAAACTTCTCTCCATGGAAACTCCTTACCGGTCACTAACTCGATTCATCACCTATATAACACAGTCCATCCTGCATGTTTACAAGCATAATCATCATCTAGTCAGGGTCAAACCATCTGCCAGGAGGATGATTCCCAACCACACAGCATGCAATTCCATCACATGAGCATGTCTTTTGGATGTGATGGGGACAGTGTCAGAATCAGGCAACTTCTCAGCCAAAGAGATGAAATCCACCACAACAAAAACCAGGGGTTTCTTTAAGATAGATTCACATTCTAGAAGTGGATGTCATCAGTTAATAACTACAGAAAAGTTGTGGGTTCCTCAAGGAGTGAACTCATAGTATCTTAAAGGAGGCAGCATACTACCTGAGCTGCTGCTGAGACTGCTGCAGAATTCTAAAGCGTAACTTCCTTCGGAGTGCTATACTAAGCCTGGTTGGCGACTTCTAGGATACAAACCACAGTACCCAATTACTAAAATCAGTGAACTTGTGGGAAGACATTGCAGCTCCCTCTGGGAAAACCAGGGCCCAGGACTCTGGGGGAGCAAGAGAAGAGTATGGAGTACATGCTGTTTTCATCTCAACATGGAGCTAAGACACAGATGGAGAATATGCTTATTCCTGGTAGCCATGTCCCAATCCTAGACTTAGAGCAGAACAAGCACATGCCTAAAGGTGGCTTCTGCCCATCTACTGATCTGACCTAAAGCAAAGAGAGTATCCTTGGAAAGAACAGACTGAGGAGTCTGCCAAGGGCATTTCATTTTTTTTATCAAAATTTGGAACCCCAAATCCTGAAGTTTTCACTGTGGAACCTGAAAGCTCACCTCGGCTCAGAAAGGACCTTGATTCTCAACTTGATCTCCTGGGAGTACTGGGTCCACACCTACCATGTCCAGACCATCCAAAAACTAAGAGATAGGCAGGCACAATCAGGACTCATTAGAACCTAAAAAATTCAGCAAAGCACCATCTGAAAGATACACAGTCCATGGTGCTAACAGGAGCAAAGAGTTGCTAGAGGCATCAGCAGTTGGGGAACATGAATGCAGAGAGACCTATTTACTGTTGTTCTTAGCATCACATTTATTTATGACTTGGACAGAACACAGCTACAAAGAACTATGTCTAGATTTCACTAGGTTTGTGCAAGTAATCCGTCAAACTGTCAGCATCTTCTAAAGCATCTAGATGGAGAAAGAGATTGAGCACCTGTCTTTAAAGACAGTCCCGAGGGAGAAAGAATCTGAAACAAACTATTCCAAACTCAGCAATCCTCTTAAACCAAGCACCTGTGGGGCACGCTCCAGGGCAACATATTTAAGGGAAAAAAGTTCAACCTCATTTAGTTCCTGGACTGGCTGCTGCAGACCAAACACCCTCCATCAGAAGAGGGCTGTGCTGAGAGCCTATATAGACACTGGATCTTCTTTTGCTGAGAAACTTCTCATCACATTCCTCCCTGTGGAAGAATAAGATTAGGACAGGACAAGAAGCGCTCACAGAACTGATGCACAACATCCCACTTCTGAGCAGAGCCAGCCAACGCTGCAAGGTACAAGATCATCTCATGCACAATAGCTCAGAAGTCATTACCACCTTGAGCACTTGCAGGGAAAAACAACCCTTTGAGGTTGAGGAAAGGAGAAAAAGAAGAGGAAAGAGGACAAAACCAGAGCATTCAAACACAGATGACTCAAACACTGAGGGCTGCGTATTTCTGCAGCAAGAGACAAAAGGAATGCATCAACATCAGAGCTGTACGACACAGACCTCCTACTTAGAGGCACATTTCTGTTCACCTTTTTCAGTGGGAAAAAAACCCCAAAAAAATCTAGTTCATTTATGGCCATGGTCCTAAGCTCTTGGAATTGAAAGATTACTAAAGACACACCGGAACAATCCGTTGTGTTTTCAAGATTCTTATCGTACAATTATTTGATTTTACAGATTAATTTGGAGTGCTAGCCCCTATCACTCCCAGCTGGCATGAATGCAATCCAAATTTCCTTCTCTTCTCTGTGACATAATTGTGACAAGTCCTATACAGCCCGCTGTCAGTCATGTTGCTTCACCCAGCCCCCTCTGTTTGCTCCTCATAGGAATTCCCAGCCAAACATGTCTAAGTCCACCTTACCCATTTGTATCTACCATGCTACTTCCATTCCTTCAGCCTTCATGCTTCCCATTATTCTCTTTTCATTCCCATGATTCTACATTAAGCACTCTACGCTCACCATTGCCAGCATTTCTCATTTCACCTTTATTACAGGATTTCTGAGGAGACATTTAAGTGGAAGACTTCAAAATTGTTTGAGATCTTTGAAAGGATTTCTTTTTTTCTATTAAAATACTTTAAGCATTTTATTTCACCACTAAAATCATGTAAGGCTCTTATAAATAACCACTCATCCTTATTAGTTCAAAGAAAAGTACTATTTGATACCCTGCTCAAGTGTGAAGTGATTCATGTTTGCTTTTCTAGAAACAACACTGGATGGCAATGACTTTTGGCTCCCTATGTTGAAAGCATACTTTTACAGTAATTTGTTTCTGACTAGAAAAACATTTCCTACTTCAATTCTTCAGGATAAATTTTCCATTAAAATAAATAAAATTACAATAAAAATAATCCACGGAAGATATTGCACCCTTCAAAGGGTGTTAAAAGCATTACTTCTCAAGCTGCTATGAAATTACCTGCATTTTGCAGAAAATGAAAGCAAGACTTTGCCACTAAAGGACTGTTATAGTGATAAAACAATAGCCAGCATTAAGCTTTAATAAAAACAACCCTCATTTCCAAGTCTGAACCTGAATTATAATTCTTTCTTTCTTCTTTTCAGAAGATAGCACTACAAGTTTTACCAACAGTGTTTTACTTTTTATTTATTTCTTAATGGCAATATACTACTAGCCCCTCACCACACCCACAATGCAGTTTANCTTCTTCACTATTCATCCTTCAGTGTGAAATCTCTGTATAGCCAATCCAGCTTCCTCTAATGCATCGTTGAACTTGATTTAGAGATTAAGTATCTGTGTGCTGTCGAAGTCGTCTTCTGCAAATACCCAGCTGCTTTAGATGATCTATTTGACAAGACAGGGAAACAGAATTAGCAACTTCCACATTTCTTATGTGCACAAACATGCACACCTGACAAATACTAATTTTCCTATTTCTTCCCATGGCAAAAGATGGATTCTTGCACTCATTAAGTAAACAGCCTCCTTTGATACAAAAGTCATTCTGAAGATACTACCTACCACAAGAACAGCTGATGTACTATGCCACACTTCTCTCTATATAAATACATCATATACACTACTGTAAAATATACCTTATTTACTGCAAGTTAAATTTCAGGCAAGTACAGCTAGAAGGAGCAGAGAACTGAAAGACAAAGACAGCTGGCAAAACAAAAATTCTCCTCTTCAGCAAGAGGATAAGCCTTACCACATCCTTAACCAAGAAAGCTGGGAAGAAGAAAGAGAACCTTCTATCTCAAAATCTCACTGTTGCATAAAAATGGTGGGCCTCACTGTACATCACACAATCAGCATCTAGTGACCATTAGAGAAGTTTTGTCAGGCTACTGCTATGAACTCTTGAAGAGATAACTGGAGATTTTTCCCTCTAGAGGGAGAGTGTAAAGAAACAACAAACTTTTTCTCAGTAAAGCCAAGCACACTGCAAATAACTTACAGATTTATGAAGCATTCCAGCTCTACTTTATGGATAGACTAAATGAGATTTTTTCCAGATGGCTGGCAATGGTGTAACGTAAACATTTTTATTTCACCTAATTTTAGTCAAATGAGAATAATGAGAAAATTTAGTTTGCATTCTTACAAATGTTCATCAGGTACCAATGACAAGCCAAGCACACAATGATAAACGACAGCATGGCAATGCTATCGATATCTCCTCCAAAACAACCTCAATCTGTCAGTCTGAATTTTTTACGATCCTTGCTTTTGTGACAGTAGTTTTTCCAGAGTAATTATAACTTGCACAATTCCATTCCAATTAAGAGGAACAAAGCCAGAAGCGCACTCTACTCCTAGTAGAAGAGCTTGCCATGTTTGAAGCCAATTCCTTCTCTCTTCCTCTCTGCAAGAAATCAAACTGCACGATTCCTCCTGTATTTCAAGTCTTCTAACCTCACTGCCCAGGACAAAAGTTATCTGAATGTCTCACACACACATACAGTCCTTCCAATTCTCCATTCAGAAGGAGGAGCTAAAATAGCCTATTTTGGAACTCATCTAAGTTAACGAATGTAGTGTTCACCTTGAAGTGCTACATCTGTCAAGGCCAGGTATCTCAGTTTGTCACTTTTCCCTTAGGAACTCCCTATTTTGCTTGCCACTATAGGATTTTACATCAACCTCTGCATCATGCTGAGTATCTGTGCTTCCACATAATCTTCAGCAATTTCTTATTTACAAGTCCTCACCTCCACAAGGACAAAACTTTATGCAGCTGCTTCTCTGGACTGTTGCTACAGTGCTGTTGCAATTGCTCTCAGCTGGGTGACAGCTTCCTTCCCTTTTTCCCCGCGCTGTTCTCCAGTCACAGACCTTTAAACTTGTATTCAACTTTCTTGCTCATCAGCAACAAGTTTCTGACTTACTTTTGTCAAAGTAAGTGCTGCATTCTCCTAGGCAAGAATGCTCAAAACATTAACAAGTCAGATACATGCATGTCTGGAAGACTTCCAGTACAAGGCTATCAGCAAGCACTCTGCTTGCATAAGGCAAAGGAGCAGCAGCTTACTTCAAAAAGATACAGGCAGTTCAGGCCACTAGCAACCGTGGTGCCACAGAATCAAAGAAAGGAAGAATCCCCCTTAACTAACAATTGGTTCAAGAGTAGCAGCTAGCTCAGATTTCTGGGTGAACTGAACAGCAGAATTGATTACATTGTTCTAAATCTGTACCTTAAGTACAAGTCAGTGTACCTATCCCTGTGTTATCTTGCCTAGGGGAAGCCAGTCCTTGACTCTGTTAAAAACAAAAAAACAACTACAACAAAAAAGCTTGTTCATACCACAGCTGCTGTCAGTCTTACAGTTTCTCCAAACTTTCCAGCACTACCAGCAATATATCTGGAAGTACCCCTTCCAAGGTCTCCAAATATGTCATATCTTTGCGGAAAATCTGTCCTTGAGGATGCAAGTATGTAAACCTTTCAACGGGGGCGGAAAGAAGGAATCCAAAGAAAACTATTGCTACAGTAAAAACAGGAACTTGACATCTCGGGACAACTGTTCACCCCAGCAGCCACTATCACCACGCTGGAATGACTCCACTAGTTTGCCAAAAAAGAAGTTACATTACAGGGCTTCTTTAACCCCCCCAAGGTACTGTATCCTTGAAGATGCAAGAAATTTATGGTTTCAAGTTATGGATGCAAGTATTGCATCCTTCGAGCAAAACAGCAGCCAATACTTCCAGAAGGAAATACAGCCCTCTCATGATCAGCGCTACAATTCTCTCATTTTCTCCATGTTTTCCTGCATCTTCCCTTTTTATGTTTAGTCTCTATTTTTTATTTAAGCTCTTGCAGCAGGACTATCCTATTGCTGCATACAGCTCATGTTCCAGTGTTCTGAAACAGCCTTATATCTATCTGCAACACACAAAAAGGAAAAAAAAGAGCTAGTTCAAAACCCACCCCTGTTCAGTTCAAATGCAAAGAGTACACTTCCTCAGGGTCCCTGTCCAAACACAGCCACGTTACGTATCAGCTTGCAAGCTCCCGAGACGCTTCGTAACAGCAACTCCAGTATGCTACAGTCTTGTAGAGAAGGCTAAGAAATAAAAATTACAACTTAAAAAAACGTCAGTTATCATTAAGAGCCTTAGAGGTCATACAGATAAATGCCAGGTTCTCCTCTCCCCCCTCCTGCACAATAATAACTGCATTACAAAAGGACTTGTGAAGTGGAACTACATCACACAGCATGCAGTTTCACTACAAAGACAATGAAGCTTTCCTATAAAAACACTCACCAAGTACAAATGAAGTAACTAGAATCAAAGGCTTGAGTTAACTGAAAGCAAGAGTTACGCTGTGCTCTCCTGATACACACCTCACACCACACCTTAAGCTCACTGTTATTTGAAAATGAAAGTTCAGTCATATCCCTGTAAGTTACATACAAGATTTGTAACCATTACCTAAAGAACAAAATATTCATGGAAGTCACTTTAAATAATAGTCGCAAATTCTCCTAAGGTGCTAGGAGCATTTTTAAAAGGATAAAGTAATACATTTTGCATCAGAGTTACACTGGGAATAACTTAACGTTCATATCACTTCTTTTCCATTCAGTTCTTTTACTTAGCGGAGATTAACGTGATTTGGCATGTAGCTGAACACACAATAACAGCATTTAGCTTTCATGAGCCAAAAAGCTAGGATTAAGCCCTTTTCTCTTACTAAAAGCAACAGCAAAAAGTTACTTTCAACTAGGTTGAAATGCCAGAAGACAAAAACATCCTGTTTGCTTCATATTCAGCATTTGTAATCTGTATTTCCTCCTCCATGTCCACGATGTACCCAAAAGAATTCACTTACACACTAGCAACTGTAGTTAACAGCTTTTATCAAAATTGCCATTTAAGGAAGGGTGCAATAGCCCTGCGTCAGACAGACCTTCAGGAGCTTAGGACCAACTGCCATCCTGGAAAACCTTTCATAAAGCATAAACACCATATCATGTTCACATCTTTTAGTCCTAGAGTGTAGAAGAAATATAAAGTATAGTTAGATATTTTCTTACATACATAGTAATCATTAGGAAAGTAACAGCCAGCTTTCCACACAGGACTTCACTCGCTCTTTGTTGTAGAGAACACTATTTCAGCGATCAGGGTTTGCTGGTTTACAGGTTAAAATTATCTTAGTGGGCTTCACTTTAAGAGCCAGTGCTAAAGGGCTGGGCCTGGGTACTCAAGGCACGGACACCCAGAAAGGTGCTTTTGCCTGGGGATTGCAGCCCAGCTGCATTGCCACATTTATGACCAAAGAGAGACTGTCTATAAATCATTTTATAAATAATAGGAAAAAGCTGCAAGTAGAGGCATCTTAAGAGAACTGGAAATGCATAATTAATGATGACAACACACCCCTGACCACAAGCAGCCCAGATTTTGTGGTTTACAAGATAAGCGACAAAGCTCATCTATTTCCTCATATTTTAAGGCTATAGATTTGTATATACTAATTGGATTTATTATGGGATTTGTGTGCATGAATAAAAACTGCCACATTTATTTTTATTTTTGTAATAGAATGATTTCCCTATGGGAGAGATGCTATTTTTGAACCTCAAACTGAAAAACGACAGATAAAAACATCCAAAAAAAGGACTACCCATCACACCAGTACAACTTCATAACTGGTTGGGAAATCCGCACTGCAGGCTGTATTATCTTATTTTTTGCTCTGAGAAATTCTCTGTACTAGGTTGTCCAGAATATTCACAATACAGTTTTACTCTTTGAAATTACATTTAAAGTGAGTGCCAAAGCAATTAACAGAAAACAACGAAGTTTAACATAATTTATTGAAGCAAGTCTTGAACAAGTTATTTGGGCAGAAGCTAGTTTTTCTAGTCATTTTGCTTATTTGCATGCCAATGCCTACAATATACAAAACCAGACTAGCAAGAGTTAAGGTAAGCATAGCATGCAAGTCAAAAACTTCTAAGAGCTTCTGGTATCTTCTAATCAAAGGACTACCATTTTGGTTCCTCTGAAATAAGCTTTGCACCTTAGTGATCTTGTAAAGCCACCCACAAACAGGTTAAACAAGCTATTGTGCTGTCCAATAACACAATTTAGAGATGCAGATACCAATGCTGAAATAAGAATGCCATGTTGGTCCCAAGCAAGTAACCCCAAAACCTGAACAGGTAAGGGACGGAAATATAACTACTAGTCAAATGGGCACAAAGTCTGTTTTGTACTTTTGTTATTAAAAGGTCTCATCGGTGCTGCACAACTAGCCAAAAGCAGGTTACTCATTAAAACTACTTTAAATTCTCACAATTTAACAGAAAAGGTTCATGCATTCCTGTATGACTGATGACCATGGACAGTCCTTTCTTAAAGGACATGAGGATGTTTTGCAAAGCCAAAGGACGAAACAAAGCATGCAGTTGCAATAAATACTGTGGAAACACAAGAAAACATGTCCATAGCACACCTTGAAATAGGTTCTACAGAGAGGAGGGAATTAGTAAGATTGACTTTCTGCTTTCCAGAAGTACATCTGTCACAGACAGAGAGAACAGACAGAAAGGGCTGTTCCTAAACATGCACGGCACACCAATGGTCACAACACGTACCGAGACAGATCCCAAGAGGCTCACTCTCAGGAGAAAACATGCTTCTCTCAGTAATCTCTACAGCCTTGATGCCGAGAACTTAACTATTCATACCACCTACACTACAGTGACAGCTAATGTCCCATGACAAAGGAAGGAACAAAGTCGTACTGTACCTGTCAATCAGCTGGTTATAAATAATGACAAACAAAGTGTTCTGTCAAGCACTGCACTGAACGTGAAACTCGACAGTAACTCGTACCAGGTGATCTCGTTTCCGGTAACACGCTTTGCTTTTAAAAGCTTAATTCTGCGCAGATCGCAGGGTCCTGTACAAGCTCACAGTCCCCAGCAGTAGGAGGTAAGGGAGCTCTTTTCCAGAGGTACAGTATCAATAAGATCAGTCCCAGACTTTGCACAGTTCCCACCTATTTTAAACCATTTCCTCCCACGTGAATTTATTTTTAAAACCAGGACAACAAAAGTGCAAGACTTTGCAATCACTTTATAAAGTATCTAATTTGCTCAACGCATTCTGTGACATGCGCATAAGTGTACAAGAGGAGAGATGCAGGCACTCCTTGTAAAGAGAGGTTCTACCTCCATAGCTTCTCTCTGAAACCAAAGATGTGGAGATCCACTGCCTGCTGAGCAGTCGAAGGCTGCTCTCTGGCACCCGTACTCTCCACACCTATATGCTAGATGAGGCTCTGGAGATGACCTGTAATGGTTGTCCATAACACCACTTCATTTGCTTACAGCTCTATCAAGTACTAAAAGTAGAAATTTCCTATGCCATTTATCTGGATAGGTTAGTAATCCCTCAAGTTTGTCACCACATATGTTTGCTCCTTCTCAAATTCCATTCCTCAACAGAAAAAAATTTAAAAAACAGCTTATGTCTGTGTCACTAAGATCCTGGATCCTCAGAACTTATACACCAATTAAAGAACCCCAAACAGTAGTATCTGTTCAAAACAAACTGTAAGAGTTTAAACATGCAATTACTATGACTTAGTTAATTCAACATAACTAGTTACTCCATACTAACTTGTTCTCCTATGTTAATCCTCAACAAAGACCCAGCTGGTTAACCAAAAGTTACTCCTCCTTAAAGAAACATTTACATTTCTATAGAAAGGTAAGTATTTACAGCTGGAGTAGCTAATTTGACTGGAATGCAGTTCAGCAAGATTAGTTTTGAAGTCTGGCTAGCTGACTACAGCTGCAGTGTCTTATTCCTCCAGACCTGAAGCTGCAATTTCACATCATGCAGCAATTCTGGAAAGCCACTGCTTCGTTGACACCATCCTGCTACCTTTACAAATCCTGGTTTTTTCGCTGTTAAAGCACACGTTCTATGAGACATATAGAAAACACTAGGTCATGTTCATTATAGAGACATTGAATCTCCTTGTGAGATCAAGGAGCATTTAAGTAAAGCCAAGTAGAAACAGTAAGCAGTCATGAAAATAGACACAGACATTCACTAGCATGAGCAGGTAGGGTGTTAGAAGTTCAATACACTGGAATTAGAGTGTCACCAAAGAATTAATGAACCAGCACATTCATCAGCTTTTTCACATGCCTAACAAGGTTTTGTTGGATGTGCACTTCCACAGCAAATTTTAAAACAAATTTAGTTTATTAACTTCAAAGAATACTTGCAAGTGGGNGAAAAGACACTCAGTTTTCAGGTTTTTGCTTTTCTTTAATGGGTCAAAAGGGCACAAAATCAATTTAACAGAAATAGTATTGACAGAATTTAAAATTAGCTCAACACAAAGGAAAATTCATTCCATGTCCCGTTTAATCCACCTAACAGCATATGTTAATAAAGAGCAACTTTTTCATTAGTTTGGTATCCTGTGTTTAGGATGCACCTTCTGTCCAGAAAGAGACTCCAAAAGAGCCAGTAGATGATCAAATATACACACCCTTCATATTAACACTAAAAATAATAAATGGAAAAAAAAAAAAAAGGAGAACAAAAAAACCCAACAGTCCTACAGCATGACTCGTGGAATAAGAGCCAACCCCATCTTCTCTTAAGTTGCCAGCTGAAATAAAACATAGCTGTAGTACTTCAAGGGACAGAAATAGCTAGCTTGAACTAGAAGATAAATATTCATGTGTTTTTGCTTCATACACACCTCCTGAAAGCATCAAACTGCAGTGTTTCATCTCTGAATGAAAGCTTCAGCAAGGATGAATCTTAATTGACTCATGAAATTAGGTTACCAACAACACTGGATCTAAAACATGTATAAAAATTAGCCAAGAAGTCAATTTAATTGGCAATTTAGATACCTGCTGTAATTATTATGCACTTAAAATCTCTTCAACCAGAGAACAGCTACACAGATGGCACAATCCAGAAGAGGATTTTATTTTCCAAGTTAGATTTGTTTCTTACTCCAAAATTTGAATGTAATAGTGTCTTCCACCAAGATGTCTTGGCAAGACGAAACTCACTGCACATCCACAGTAAAGGAAGGGCAACTTCCTTCTCAACTCTGTTAAACAAAGTGCAGAGAGGTTGAGTAAAGAGGATCAGCTGAAGACCTGGCCCCCTGTTACTTTTCCATTTCTTTGAAGATTGCAGCTATCCCTATTATAGGCCTTAATGTAACTGGGAGTTATTAAATGCCCTGGGGACAGGTGGGTGAGTACCTGTACTAGGTCCCGCTGGGATGGAGTTAATTTCCTTTCTAGCAGCCTGTATGGTGCTGTGCTTTGGATTTGTGACCAAAGCAGTGTTGATAACACAGCCATGTTTATTCCTGAAAGGTATTTACACAGCGTCAAGGCTTTCTCCCTTTCTCACTCGGCCCCCACTGCGAGTAGGCTGGGGGTGGACAAGAGGCTGGGAGGCAATGCAGCTGGGACAGCTGACCGCAGCTGACCAAAGGGATATTCCATACCATATACCGTCGCACTCAGCAATAAAACTGGAGGGGAGTTTTGCAGGGGTTGTCATTGCTCAGGGACTGGCTGGACACGGGTCAGCTGATAGCGAGCGATTGCTCTTGCATCTCTTGTTTTTCTTTATTTCTATTTGCCTTTTTCCCCCTGCCTTTACTTATTAAAGTGTCTTTGTCTCTTCCCCCAAGTTTTCTCGCTTTTGCCCTTCCAATTCTCCCCCACACCCTACGGTGGGGAGGGGAGCTGTGTGGGGCTCAGCTGCCTGTCGGGGTCAACCCACAAGAGAACCAAAGCAGCAAAGCATCCTAAGCTGATAGTTTAGCTGAACTTATTTTTACAGCACTTGAAACAATGGTGGCAGCAAACTGAACATCTGAAAACTTAGCTTTGAACACACGAGCCAAACAGATTTATGGCAGAGAGAATCACGTTCTGTTCTCTCAGGAATACAGATTTTTGGTGATACTTCACAAGAATTAGAGCCAACTGAAACGCTAGAAGTCTGGTTTGCAACTGAGTTCAGGCTACAAAATTTGTTTCTGCATCAGAACAAACCACAACAATTGTCCCACGCACTGAGTACTGCCCCCAGCACAAAGTTACAGCGCTGCTATCACAAGCACTATTTATCGAACACAAAAATTGTAAAGATGAAACTGGACAGAAAATACCCTAGCAGTACAGTGCTCAATTACTTACGGAACTGACAGCTATCCCCAGTTTCACTTCAGCCAAAAATTCTGTTCTATGGCTAAGAATACTGGCTCACAGAACTGCTACCAAACCTAACAAACAAACAAAAAAAGACCAAGGAAACTTGATTCCAGCAGATTTAATATTTTCTGATGCAAAACACTTCACTGGCTTTCTCACAGAATTCTGTAAATGTTCTCCTTTTTATAGCACTACCTCAATATTTGAGACACTTTTCCACCTGAGAGTATCTGGTACAGCATTCTTTGGACTTTGTAGCCTTCCCTTGGAAACTATTTCATTGTCCACGATTATAGAAGATCACAAAATTCTGGTTTACATGCCTTCCCTACTCATGATGCATAATGCTAGGCTTCATCATGACTGATACACCAGCTCATTTCTAGCCCCACTGTTAAAAAAATTAGTAATTCAATACTGTATTGTAAAACTAGTTACTTCTTACTAGTTTCCCGAAGGATTTGTTTTATCTTACTTGTAAGAGAGACAAGGTGGGAAGTAATCAATAACTCCAAACACAGTGGCTCTGGACACAAGTGTCAACTGATATATAATTAATCATTTATGAACATTTCTCTTTGAACCAAAACTTACTTTGAAGGTAAAATTAAATACGCTTGAATATTTCTCATCACCTCTACAAATAGGTCACTGAAGTTCAAGAATGTGAAGACACTTACAGCATATAACGTCACTGTAGAAAACCCCTAGAACAGTAAATATAGTTACAGGTTTAGTTTATAGATCTTCCTACTAAAAGGCACTTTTTAAGCTTTGTTTCTGTGGACCCATTCTCTCCGGGTAGGTGTAGTTTTACATTTATTCTGTACAAGGTATCTCACAAATAATTTTCAAGGACACTCTTAAATAATTATGATAGCAATCATACTGCAAATAAAGCAGGATGACAACAGCTGACTAACCTTGTGCAAAGCCCTACAGCATAAGAAACCGTATTTTTATGCCTACCAACAATTCCTCACACACTGAAATTCTGCAGCATGAGCTCATGCACACAGCTAGTGGACTATTTGCTAAAGAGTTTTAACATGATACCACAAATTTGCAAAAGTTTTAGAAAGTCAGAGTTTCTGCTATGGTTGAATTTCCTGTAAAGCTACATTTGTAGTAGATACTTAATGGATTCCAGTATAAGGGTGTTAGTAAGTTTGCTGTTGTCAAGAGATTTAAAAAAAAAAAAAAAAAAACAAAAACAACCAACTTTGACTTCTCAAGACAGGACGAATATCTCTACACAGAGTTCAGTTTTAATAAAGAATCCACCTAGCTATCTGCTCAGTAACATCAACCTACTCGGATGATAAAATGGTTGCACAGCACTTAGAACTACATTTAAGACAAAATAAGGCCATGTAAATAAAGTTATTTGCATCTCTAAATATAGGTAGCATTTTTGTTTCACTATTAAACAACCATTCAACAGCTTCATTGACACTGTGCAAAACCTAGAAAGAACACACTGATGGGGGAGAAGTTCTGTTCTTCTAACGAAGTTCTCATTTCGTCCAGTAAGCAAACGTGCTGCTAAGTGGACAATTATAAATAGGCTGGTGAGCTAACTTCTCCATAGCCTTAACATGTACGAGTTTTATAACTGAGTGTTATTAAAAGGATTCTCATTCTCACTTGATCACGCTGACACATTGTAGGGAACAGAATCTACCTCAGTGGCCGGAGCTGGTTAAGTCTGAAGTGAGTGACGTGAACCACAGACACCTCAGAATTCAAATGCTTACCACCTTCAAACTTTCCATATCATCGTTACTTTTGAACTATCACTAGAATCAAAACCCAATGAGATGTATTAACAGATTATTTTGGGAGCCCTAAAACAAACTGACTCGGAAGAGTAAAAATACAATGAAGTTATCCATTCACGAAAACACATTTCTTGACAAATATCATAAGCATGCAAACCTCTGTAATACCCCAGGGGTTCATAGCATCCCAACAGCCACAAACCTTATCTCATCTAAAACTCTGAACAGCACAGCAAAGGAATTGAACTCAAAGAGAAATGCGACAGATCAAGGTTTCCATTCAATCTAATACCAAGCAGAGACATTATGTGTCCAACAGAGCAATATCCAGTTTAAGTTTTGGACTGTAAAACCAAGAGGGCCAAGATTAAAAGGTCCAGATGTATTTCTGCAGCTGCAGGCACAATTCACCTTTTGTGCACACTCCCGCCAGATTTATAAACAATCACAGGCAGACAACGCTATCCAGCCTCCTGCATTTTCTGAATGGAGGGCTGCTGTAATTTACTAGAAATCTGTCTCATTAAATTATGTGCATAATAAAATATACTGAAATGATCTAGAGGATCTGTCTAGACCAACAAATGAATTTCCAATTGTAACTGTATTAAAAAAAAAATCAAGTTTAAGTAAGCTTAGTCTATTCTCGTAACTTATTGATCCTGAAAATTAAGACATTATCTTTGTGCACTGAATCAACAACAAATTTTTTAAGAGTATAACTGAAAGTAATGGTAAGCCACATATGACACATTCTAATTGCTTACTGCTCTCATGCAACTTGCTATTACAAGCCTTTAAGAATACAAAGTAAATAATTACATCATCATACATTCTTCTGCATAGCAATTATTAAGAATTCGAGGATTAAGATAACGTATTCTTTCATTCCAATTTCTATAGTGGTCTATTCCATAAAATAGTAAAAAACATAAAAGAATCAATCTAACACATAACCTGTATTTTTTTTGCAACCGGAAACATATCAAAGTTCCATATCTTCCAAAATGGCAGACACAGGGTGACCAACTTTTTCATTGCTTTCACTTTACAATTTATTCAGCTAGGTGAAGAGGCCCCTGTGACCAGTTACATATTCAAACTCAGCAAAAACACTCATGATGTTGAGCACTCGATATTTAACGCATACCCTTTGCACGCCTGATTTTGTGCATTTCTTCAAAAAATGTAAAAGAACCAAACATTTTCGTTATTTCACAGAGAACAGACTAAACACTAAGCATTTTAAAACATCATATTAGCATCAAATACAGACATTTCGGATCAGATATCTTCATAACTCAGGTGACAAAACTGATACTGAGAGAAGGACTAGAAAAAATGCCAACTTGTAAACGAAGTTCTAGTTATCAAGTAGCACAATGTAACATTGCGTTGTTCAAGGATAAGTTACTTCAAATACCAAAGCTAATGAATTATCCGCTTAAAAATTCAGTGTACTTGCATGTGAATCTTGCTTTCAAACAACAACAACGACAAAAAAATCATCTGACTGGCACTACAAACAGTGATTTAAAAATATAGCCTTATCAAAGTGAAAAAAACTGATTGGTATGTTTTCCAGCCAACACTAAAATAACAGAATAAAGCTAAGCTTTCCACCTTTGTTCTAGGTCAGCATGTGTGAAGTTCACACAGTAGAATTCACAAGAAGAAAGACTGAAAGAAATACCAGTTTCAATCATAAGACCTGTCAGCTTAAGCAAGCACGTATCATAGAAAGCAGTAACAGTATTAAAATTGATTTAAAGAAACCATCCAACAGTGAAAACTACCCTCCATGATCAGTTACCAAATCAAGTACATTTGCAAATATCTTAGCAAACAAGTAACTACGTGCACCGCACCATTTTTCAGTATCGCACCAACTGAAACCTTTAACCTATCTAGTCTTCAGCTACTTGCAGGCATAGACTTTGTTGTCTAATCATAATTTTCTATGCTCAACTTTTGTCTTCTGTTTTTAAGATTATATTGGCGTGGCTGAAGAGCTAGTTTTGGAGAAAAATGGCATATTTATTCCTGGACAGCAGATGTCTCAGTGTTTCCTTTCCAGCAGTCCCTGAATTTACAAGTTCATTATGAGGTGCTGTTGGTTCAGCAAAGCAACATTAAGAATCACTCCTGATCTTATCCGAGATTTCCCTCAACTTTCTGTCACATGGTCAAACATTTGTATGACTTGACAACTATTTTAAGAAAAGCTGTGTTTACAGTAACTGAAAACCCAGAGGGTTACTTAGGGGAAAATCACTGCTTGGAATTTCTTGCTTTCATGCTAGTTTAGCCAGTTCTCCTACTTCCGTCCCACGGTGCAGCGCTTTATGTTTGGAAGTTACCCAAGTCACTGCTTCCAGAAATTGCCCTGAGGTTTTAGAAGTCCCAGAGCATACTGGTATAAAGTATGTTAAGATGATATATAACTGGTTGCCCCCAGATGTCAGCGTGAATGTGGAGTTACTGAACTTTGGAAGGTTAAGTTGGAATGAAACAGATTTCTTTTTTCTTCCATGCATAAGCTTTAAAAAAGGAAAGACTATGAGAAGAGTGGTACAGTAATGCTGATCTACACTGCAGATCTGCGTCTCCTTACTGTTCCTTTTTGAAATCTTAAATGAAGACTATGTATTTTAATTGAGAAAATTCACAGTAAATGAAAATAATATCTGCTTCCATTCAACATGCTTTGGCAGATACTTCTGAGAGGAAACACAAGGCTACGGCAGACACAAAAAACAGAAGGCGATTTCAAACCCACTTCTGAAATTCTGGCCTGCAAGTGCTGCACAGTAACAAACTGCTTCCAAAAGGAGTCCTGAATCCAAACATACAGATAGCACAAACATGATTAATATCCAAATTAAATAAATGGCAACATAATTTATACCTTTGTTACCATGTAGAAGTTCTGGTGGCATGTAATTTAAAAAAAAGCCTTTTTTCGTGCTATTTTTCCCATGTTGCTTGTCTCCCTTTCAGGAGCTCTGTAAGAGAAACATTGAGTACGTAACTGAAGAACGAAAAAAAAAACCAAACTCAAATAAATCCTAACTGCTCTCTGTGGTCCAGCTGTGGCCTAAAAGGCCCCTTGAGGCTCCTGTACCACGCTGAAGCTGAGCTCAACACATTCATCTTGGGAACTGGGTGTCACAGACTCCTTTGCTAAACTACCCAGCTCCAAAAGCAATGGGGAAAACAAATAAAATTAGAAAAATCCCTACACTAGGACTGACAGAGCTCCACTGACCCGCAACCCGTGCTCTGCACAGCAACGTCCTTCAGCCCCCGCTACCGCCCCCGTCCCAGAGCAGAGCCCCACGGCTGAGAAAATGGTTCTGCCGCCCGGCCCGCAGCTCGGGGCACCCGAGGTCCGCCGCCTGCGCTGAAAGATGGAAGGGGTACACCATTTCAGTCCAACACGCTACTGACTCAGCCGCACAGGCCTGCGGCTCGCAGCGCCCTGAGGAAAGACGCCAGCGGGTCACGGATCCCGCGTCCGCCGGGGAAGAGAGCGCGGCGCCGGGGTGGCCGCGCTCCCCCGCCCC
>WAAD01007354.1:21663-47891 GCA_013389945.1 Fregata magnificens
AGACCGCTGGCCAATGGCGCGCCGGAGGGGCGGGGCGATGCAGATGAGGGCGGCACCGGGAGCCCCCGCTGCGCCGTGCGGCCTCACCTGGCGCGTGTCGGAGGGGACGGTGCCGCCTCCGCGGCACAAACGCACACGATCGTGCTGTAGCCCGTGTCCCGATTGTGCTTTGTGGGACGCTTGCACCGTCAGCCGGCTGCGGAGCGTGAGCTCGGCTCGCCATAACTTCCGTAGCAAAACTATTCCACTGACTGAGGGGTGGAAAGGGTGACTAGCTTTCTGTCTACTCAGTACGTGTCCTTTGTGTGGGGGTGTCGCGGGCGGGTCCCCGCAGGGCCGGGAGGGTTGTGCATGCAGTAGGTTGCTGTGCACAGGTATGGATTTAACCAATTTTGGGGATTTTTTGACATTCTGGCCGGCTTTGAGGCATGGCCTATGTCACCTGTAGGCCACGGGGTGTGACGTTTGGATATTCAGGGCATTCCGTCATTGCAGTGAGCTCCGACATCCTCCATGTCCTGCTGGCCAGCCTGTGTCTTCTGAGCAGCCTGAGCCCCCCCATCTGTCCGTCCAGCAAGCGGCTGCAGCCAGTGCTGCTGCTCTGAGCAGGTTAACGGACATCTGGAAATCCCAGAGAAATGGTCAACAAAACCACGGGCTGGTAGCTGACGGGTTAGAGTTGTTCCCTACCAGGAGAGAAGCTGGCAGGTGCTTTTATATCTGTAGGCCTGAACTTGCACTTGTTCAGACACAACAGGTAACTGGAAGCAAGTTTGTAATAATCCCCTTCAGAGTAATTACTGGCGTGCTAACGCAACTGAGACTGTTCGTACATGTTGATGCAACAATCAAAACTGTGAGGAGTTTAACTCATTTCTTTTAGATAACACCTGTTCTGTTCTTTTTATTTACCTTCTAATTTCTGGGTCTGCAAGGTGTTTTCCTTCGCATACTCTTAAACTTCTTAGATGATCAGAGAGATTTGAAACTCTTTTTCACTGAGATGTCTCCCTATACCTGGAAGCTAAGAATCGAATGAAATCTCATTGGAGATTTCCATTAAAGTCCAGCAACCAGGACTTTAAAAGGAAAAATATAAAAAAAAAAATTGCAACGTGTGCATGGAGCGAGGTGCTTCAGGAGATCAGCCACAGGGATAACATCCATCCTGAGCAGCTAGAAACCGATCAGTCTGGATGAAGTACGTCTCATATGACTAAGACAGAACGACCCATTAATATAATTGCTGAGGGACACCTTGTCCTTTTACGCAGGAAATCATATGGGATGTCAGGAGGGGCCAGCACAAGAGTGAACAAAAACCACTTGGGAATGACAAGCTGGAGCCTGAGTACGGAATGGTAGGGAGTGAAGGAGGGAGATGAGTCACAGAAGTATTTATCCTCAGAATGATTTTCTACCATTGATACACTTCTCAATGCAAAGCAAATATAGGAATTAGCATATCAGTTCTGTAGCACGGAACTTGTTCATCAGAGGTGGATACAAATGCTTTTTAATAGGGGAATGGCCGCAAGGCTGGTGGGGGAAATCATCGCTACGCCAGACCTTTCCACCAGAACAACTCACCTGTGCAGGGGGTGGGAGAGGGGTCAGCAGGGCCGGGCAGGGGTGGACCTGTCCTGGTGGGGTGGCTGCGTCTCCGGCGGGTAACCCAGGTTTGGGCACCATGCGAGGGCTCCTGCTGGAGACCAGAATCCGGCCACAGACATAGCACCACGGACGCCCTTCTCATTGCTGGTTATCTGCTGTAGGCAGCAAAGAAGCCTTGCAAGGAGCGGTGGTGGTCAGAGGTAGGAGTGACGGCAAAGGCCCGCTTCATGATGGGATTTATTCCTCCACGGGCACTTGTGTAAAGTATGTTTTCAGAGGTGCGGTAGCAAAAATACGAACCACTCCTTTGCTGCATGGCTCCCTCCTGCCCTCCCCAAATACTGTACCTGGCACACTGTCTGTTGATTCTGGAGTATTACTCATCCCTAAATGAGCTGACAGCTCCTGGCCATCAGCCACACGCTAACAATATATGAGACATGAATTAACAGTGATAATGCTCCTTGCTCTGGCACAAATGTAAGGTTTTAAATGAAATCTCCACTGAAAATTTCTCACGCACACTGGGATTGAGGAGTGTTTTGGGGTGGACACGGCTGGCTCTGAGGATGTCTGTTGGTCTCTCTGGATCCAGCATTGCTATATCCTCCTGTCGTTTCACCCCTGCGTTCACCCAGGCAAAGCTGCAAGGCAGGTGTTGTTTGGGCTCGTCTTTAGGGAATACAAATCTTTGGGAGTAGAGGAAAATTTATATCATTCCAAATCTGGTTTTAAGATTTTCTGGATTTGCCCAGAAAAGCGATTATTTTTTTCCAGTAAGCCCTGATTCAGCAACCCACTTCTGGATTGCTCAACGTTATAAGCTCAACATTAAGCACAGAAATATTTTTACTGCAGCTTTTAAGCAAAGGCCCACAAACAGAAAGTAAGCATGAATTTAAATTATTTTCTGAGTGAGCAAGCCTTTGTCATGACTAAGTAGCTGATCTGGAAGAGTTCTCCAAAAGGATCATGTAAAGAGAAATCCACTGATTAGATGACCAAGGAATACTGAATTTGTGTAGCTTTTTCAGGTCTTAATTGAAGGCACACGCATTCTGAGCCTGCCACAAAAATCCTTCTCCCAGGCATTTTGTGGGCATTTGAGCTAAATGCCCATGCTTAGCAAAAACGAGGCTAAGTGACAATTTCTTCCCCTGTTAAATATTATGGGGCTACTCTCTAGCAATCTAAAATCACAAAAACCCAAAACTGGACAGGGAGAAGAATCTAGCTCCATATTTGCCTCCCTCCTGTGTTGCCAGTGAGGGGAGAGAGCAGTTACCTTTTAAAGGAGACGGCATGGAAAATTTTGCCTTGCTGGCAAAAGTTTTGCAACATTAAAAGTGATTAAAACGGGATTTTACAGTGGAAAGTATTGGGCAACGGTCTCAGGCATAGGTGTAACCATCAGCTCCGCCTATAATAAACCCAACTGTTCCCCTCCTGCGGAGCAATGCAATCCACTTAGAAAACTGATCCAAGCAAACCTTGTCACTGCGGCAGATTTACAAAACCTAATAAAGAATAAAGAAGGGCAAAATGGAAAAACAAAACACATTGATCCTGTGATCTAGAGATAATGCAAGGAAATGTGGCACATTACAGCAAAAATACTGATCGTCTTTCACCAGTTGCGTGTAGGCAGAGACAAATGCCTCTTCTCTCCTCCTCCAAATAAGCCAGTGACCAAAAGCGGCCACTTCAGTCCCAACATGTGTGGGCAAGTGCTCACCTCTGCCATGGGAAGCTCTTTTCAGACGACGACTCCTTGCCAGGGAGCTTCAAACCATTCATTTAGTGAGTGCTCCAGCATCTTCTGCTTGGCGTTCCTTTGGTCCCTCCTCCATGCCATGCCCGTTTGCAGCATGAGGCCGGGGTTCCCGGCATGCTGTGCCTCCACAGCATTTCAAAGACACAGTGTTGTACTTGTAGTTCTGTGCCAAATGTGATCGGAAACACCCCCACTCCTGTTTACCAACAGCTTCACATCAGAGGGGTACAGGGCTTGTCCACACTTGAAAGCTAATTTGGATTAAGGGAGGGTGTGAATTAAAAGCAGAGTAGGAATCCCAAAATATCTCTGGGCAGATAAGACGCAAGTTATCAAAACAATTGATTAAATGTACCGTCACTAATTGCAAAATCAGTGGAGAAGGGAAATAAGCGTGCTCAAGAGAGAAGAAGGTTGCGCGTCCCAGCACCAACAGGGACGGGGCAGGTTTGGGTTTACCCTCAGCTATCTGCCACGGGGAGGTGTGGATGTGGAAGTGGGACGTGGGGAAGGAGCAAACCTCTTAAGAGGATGAGCAGGACTGCAGCCAGCGGCGCAGCCCACGTCTGGTTATTGCCTGTCGGGTGGTACTGGCTGTCGGGGCAGGAGCTCACCAGCCCAGGGCAGGTACCAACCTGGATGGCCATGCTGTGCCCAGGTGGAGACGGTGGTTTTCATATCCTGTTCTCTGCAGTTTTCCTGTTAAATATTAATTGTGATTTTTATAGAATGGCACACCCCTGTCACGCCGTGCCGGAGGCTGTGCAAACATGGAATAGAAAGAAACTTTCTGCCTTAAAGAGCTTGCAGTGGTAGGCTCTCCCTCTTCCCAAGTGAAAGGAGGCTGCATTCAGACACATGTGAGCCAGACACCACTTTGCAAAATGGGAAACATCCAAATCTTCCACAGTCTGAATAATAAAGATTTCATCCTATAGCCTGTCCCATCTCGCAAGATAGACATTATGAATTCTATTGACAATGATAGTGTATTTTTTGTTGCTGGCATTGAAACAGGGAAGATATTGTGAAAGAGCTAGTGTCACATAAATTTATTTAATATAAAAAAGACATTAAAAAAGCAGACATTGGTAACACTGATAAGGCTTTAGTGAAAAATGTGGTAATGCTGAAACCACATGAATTTTAACCAGAATCTTGAAGAAAAGCAATTCAAGAGAGAAAAGAACCCATAAATAATGAGGAACATGGCAAAAGCTGAATAAGTAGAAATAGCCAGTCTGTTAAAAGGCTGAATAAGCATGTTCTTTGTAACGGCATGGAGAGGGAAAGATACAACAGCCTGTATCCTCCGCTTCAGCGATAATTTCCCTGGGAGCTGCACCCATTCAGCTGGGGACAGCTCAGGGTCTGAGCCACTTCTCTTCAATATAAAATAAAGTTTTGAAAATCTCCGTGGTCAAAGTTGTGAAAGCTTAAAAGCTGAACACTGAGCGTACACGGGGCTTTCCACAGTAAGCCAGAAAGCTTCTTAAAAAACATGCTTTCTCACAAAGTCTAGATGTTACTCTCTGCTGAATCCTGAATTCTTCTAATTCCAGATATGACTTCTGGCACTGGAAACTCCCGCTTCTGGAGCTGAGTAGAGATGAGCAGGAGGTTGTGCTCAGGATAAAAATAGTTGGACAAAACTAGGTTGCTTCCATATCCCATCTCACCTTCCCTGGGATAAAGTCCATGGTTTTCTTGCATCTCCATAGCAGGGAAGATGGGGACAGATCAGCTTCAATCCCCCCACTACTTGTATAGGGTTTGGGAAGCACCATAGGGGGGTACCAGAGCCCGCGTGGAGCCCGACTTTTAGAAACCTGCTCCCTCTGGGTACCCACGAGCTTCCACTGTCTCTGTTTCAGGAGCAGACCTGAAGACACTCTATTTTCCCAGTGCCCATGCGCCATCATGCTGCCGCCAGTTGATCTGCCAACGATCAATGATGCTTTATATCCTAATAGAGGTTTATTTGTCAAACTTGGCCACAAGAGCATCTTATTTAGAATTAATTACAATGTCTGGTTTTAGCTACGTGTACAGCAGCATGGCAAGTTACCCTTTTACTCTTTGGACCAAATTTCTATCTATGGATGGCAGTACTTACATCAGAGATTAATTCAATGGCTTGTGTGATGCTTTCTTTCTGGAAATTGAAGTCAATAGAAGCTAATTATACTTATTGATGCAAGATCAGAATTGAAGTGTGGGTAAAATTTAACCTGTCTGAGTGCTTCCTTGGTAACTTATCTCTGTCTCCAGGATCTCACCCGTCACCAGCGGCCGAGTGGGATGGGTATGTATGAAGCAGGGCGAAGGGATGCTCCTCACAGCCCACAGTATGAGGGATATTTTCCTTTGGATGCTCCCTATGCTAAGTCAGAAAGTAGAACAGATTTCTACAGCACAGGTAACATGGAGGTGTTGCTGATGTCAGGTAAATTAATTTCATTAAGTTATTTAGTGAATTAGGTGCTATTAATTCAGCAGCACAGTGTTTCCCCAAGTCAGCACCAGTTGCCTCTCCATTTTGCTGGCTTTTTGGATGAACAGACAGCAGAGGAGTGTTTCCTGTGGCATGCACATCTATTTTTCCAGTGTTCCTGATGACACATCTACACTGTGCCCCACAGCACGGGGAAGAGCCGCCGGGGCTGGCAGAGGTCACAGCATGAGGAGAACTGCTCTCACACCCGGGGTACCACCTCCTCACAATGCAGCACAGAACTCAGGCATCTACTGACCCTGGGAATGGGCTCAGGCCAGTTCAGCCCTGCAATTTTGTAAAAAATCCCTGGATTTTAACCCTACCACTTGTGGTTGCCAGCAACACCTGCAAAAAGAAAAAAAAACCAAAAACCACTGGGTATAGCAGACTGTAAGCTTTTTTTACTGATACATTCTAGACTGTTCCAAATCAATTCAGCGTGTAGTTTTCTTTAGCTTTGTAAAATTAGCACCTTTGATCCAGCAAAGGTTTATATGCACATATTACTTCCTGGGACAGTCTCCTGTACTGAATGTAGCAAAGTCCTGTTCACTGGTCCCTAGGCAACCACTAGAACAAACTAATTAGTAACTACAAATTCACACACATCCATCAAAATAAGATCCAGATTAATTTCATGTTGCCTCAGTATCTCCTGTGCTTGAAAATTAGCATCTAAACTTGCTCGAAACAAATGATACTAATTTACAGGTTGTTTTTAAAAATAAGTATAAAAAGGGTCTCATCATGAAATTCCACTTTAAAAAAAAGTAATAAAATAGATAGGATATTTGAGCATGAACAACAACAAAAAAATCAGATCCTGTCCCAGATCCTGTCCCAGATGAAGTTGGGAAGTTTGGCTCTGGATCTGAAGTCTGCTATACAAGAAATCCCTGACAGGCAGACAAACTAATGTGCCTCCCTCATCAGCTTCTCTGTCAGCTACAGCTGACTCTATTTACTTTTAGCCCAGAGGAAGAACTGGGAGCAAAAGGAAAAGAAAAAAAACCTTCATTGATATTCACAATGATGTCTTACATGTCCAGCATTATTTTTGTCCAAGGGAGCTCTTTCAGAAAATGGGAGAAAACAAGTGATTAGGTAGAAGAATGGCCATCAGGAGTGAAGAAAGGACCCTGTTGTGGAGGAAGGGGCTGTATTACTCTGTCTATTAAAGTACCATGAATCATTTTGATTACTGTGTGTCTATTTGGTAACAGAAAAGTAGTAAGGTGGACTCAGTCTGGGCACTGTGGAAAACCAGGGTTTGTCACCTTAACTAAGTGCCAAATTAGAAGTCTCTAATGATGCAGGCAGATCGGTTGAAATTGCAGCTGGCAGGTAGCAGTTCCCTCACCCTGATGGCCGAAAGAAGGATAAAATCCCTCCTTGTCCCCATTTCCACAAAAAAGAAATGATGTCCTGAACCCAGACCACGACCCTGCTCCAAGCCAGGGAGCTGTGCTGAGGGTAGGTGTTCACCACGGGTGAAAATCCAACCACTGAGCTTTGTAAAGAGAGAAGTCATCCCCAGGTGTCTGCCTGGCTGGGTTGGCGGCGGCGTTTCCCAAGCGCCAAGCACAAACACCCAGATCCCCAGCCATCCGGCCCCTCAGCCGCAGGCAGGCAGGCAGGCAGGAAGGAGCGCTGCCAGCTGGCTGCCTGCTAAGGGTTTCCAGCAGTGAGAAACTGCTCTGTGGGCATCACTGCCCAGGGTCCCTTTCACATTTCGATTTATTCCTCGTCACCGGAGCAGAGGACCTGGCTGGGAGGGGAGGAGGAGAAGCCACTTTACCTGTGCTCGGCCACTCTGGATGCAAAGCACACTTATATTTTTCAAGCCTTGTCATTGGGAAGCAGATTTTGCAGGTACTATCTCCTCATCTACACGTAGGGAGGGTTTCTCCCTGGCTGATGGAGCTCAATTTTGGCTCCAAGCATGGTACTTACACTGGCGTGAATAATGTCCAAGAAGGCACGACTCACAGGAAACTTCTAATTGACCAAGATGTGATTCATTAGTAGACTTACACTGTCTGAATTGAAACAGCATCACAAAAAAAAATCACTGAAACCCCCAGGCTGTCTGGCAAGCAAGTGCCCCAGTAACCCTGCCGTGCTGGTGGGGGATGGCCAGGACTTCTTGCAGGCTGCCGCGGTGCTGGAGCACCTGCAGCCCCTCAGGTGCAGAGCTGGGGTCTGCTGATGATGCAGCTCGAGCTCGGTCCAGCTGAACTATCCTCCCTCAATGGCTCTCCAGATGCAGCCACTTGTTTTTTTGGCAGTGGTTTTGCACAGACCAGAAACAGCCCTTCTCTGGGAGCATGGAGGCAGAGGGAATGAAGACTGGGGCAGGAAAGAGTGGGGTAAGGAAGAAACAATGACCAATGAGCCTCTGATTTCCTCAAATTAATCATAGAATCATAGAATCATGGAATAGTTTGGGTTGGAAGGGACCTTTAAAGGTCATCTAGTCCAACCCCCCTGCAATGAGCACGGTCACCTTCAACTAGATCAGGTTGCTCAGAGCCCCGTCCAGCCTGACCTTGAATGTTTCCAGGGATGGGGCATCTACCACCTCTCTGGCAACCTGTTCCAGTGTTTCACCACCCTCATTGTAAAAAATTTCTTTCTTCAGACCTTCCTGAGGTCTGAATCAACCCTCTTTTAGTTTAAAACCATTACCCCTTGTCCTATTTCTACAGGCCCTATTAAAAAGTCTGTCCCCATCTTTCTTATAAGCCTCCTTTCAGTATTGAAAGGCTGCACTAAGGTCTTCCCAGAGCCTTCTCTTCTCCAGACTGGACAACCCCAACTCTCAGTTGTCGTAAACACAGACCATCCACTCCAGAAGCAGAGAGCAGAGATCTGGGAGAATCTCAGGCAACAGGACGGATGGACCTTGAAGGGAACCCCAACTCCTGCCTCCAAATTAAAGGCTGGAGTGAGGCTTGTTGTGACTTACCATCACCTCTGCCTTGGCAAGGCCCCCCTCCAGGGCCTGCTGCGAGGCGGATCACTTTCCCAGTCTATTCCTCTTCCCATCTATTCAATACAAACTCATTAATTTGGGTGCATGGCCCCAGACTGTGGCCCCGTGGGTATCCCACTACTGCTTTGCCGGGCAGCACCGGAGGAGGGTCTCCTGCACACATCTGCGTGTGAGCACAGGCAAAACCAAACACGCAGAGGCAACTGGAAGGCCAAGCAAGCGATGGGGACAGTCGGGGAAGAAATTTCAGCCCACCAAGTGTGAGGATGGGAGCAGCCACCCACCCCTCATTTGGATTGTGCCATATGTGGTCCACCTGATGATGCCCAGCAAGCTCAACCCTCTATCCGGTTGTAGAGGGGAATAGATACACTCCCAGGAGAGGGACATTGTGATATTGGGCTTTCCAGATTCCCAGGCATGGAGGTGACAAAATGCAATGGTTGGAAACTAGACAAATAGCCATCCCTGGCAGGGCTCAGATCAGCGCTGGGTGTTTTTCTAGCCCAGAGAGGGATTACTCCAGAGCGGCCCTATGCCAAGTGTCAGAGAGGAGACACAAGTGCCCTTTCAGCCATGGTGAACTTTATCAGGTTTTCAGTAGGAAAAAAAGATTATCTGCTCACAACAGCAGCCTTGTGAGGCTGCACATGTTCTCACTGCTTCAGGCGAACAGAAGTGGAAGGGCTTTTTCCTATCTTTTGTATGTGCAGCTGCTATTTAATGTAAATGTACTTACCAGAAATTGAATAACTCCCACATGTATAATTTTATACCCATCCAACATTTAAATTATGAATGCAATAATCTGCAGCACCACGAGTTACAAGGCAAGGCTAGAATTCCCGAGGCAAGAAAAGTCTATTTTTAGACCTTTCAAGCTGAAATTTTTACTCGATGTAGAAATTTGCTTCCTCCTGCTGCCTCGGGTGTTAATTTGCATTAAAAGTTTCAGAGTTTTGTTTTTCAGACTTTTGGGTGGTGCCTGGTCAAACATCAGCAAAACAAACCAGCTACTTTCTGCTACCCATCACTGGGGAAAGAGCGCAAGAAGGAACCCCCCGCACGTGGCTCTGCAGCTCTGCCTGGGTAATTGATTGCCTAATGGGGTTACTCTGAGATCACAGGGAAATGATGAAATTGCTTGTTTCCCTTGATGACATCCTCTGGCTGGGATGTAACCTGGCTTAGGAGTTGCGTGTGTCCTCCTCGAGCAGGGGCTGTGCTAACCGTCGCTGAATCGTTCCAGTTTTAGTCCACATAGCAGTTGTACAATGCTGCTGTCTAGAGATTTCAGAAAAGATGCTCCTGACTCATGTTTGCAAATGCCATTTAAATTCATGGGTGATTTTCTTCTCTAGCCTTTTTGAGCCTTTTTTCATTTTGCAGGGACTTGATGTTTTACTTGTCACTCTTTTTCTCTTTGTGATACCCAAGAGAGACCAAACACAGTGCAAACCTCTTGTTACCCACTTGTGCATGGCAGTAGCAGAAAATAAGTGAGAGAGAGAAAAGGATCAGATACACCATAATAACCAGGAGCTTCTTTCTGCTGGGCCCTGTGACAGGTCTGTGTCATCCAGAGCACGGAAGAAGCGCTGGTCCGGGATGAGCAGCTCAGGGGTAGATCACTTTTTGCTTCACACATAAAGGCATTTATCAGCAGGGCTGATAATAACTGGTTGGCAAAATATGATGCTCCTTCCAAATGAGGACTGTAGAGCAATGCCTTCCATGCCAAGCTCCATCTGGGATTACAGTGGGGTAAGAAATCCCAGCCCTGGCACTCTCGTCTCCAGACAAGTCACTCCATCACCATTTCTTAAGCAAACGCTGCCAAAATGGGAGTGTTAGTACCAGCTTGTGTGGTGGCTCAGTGGCAAGAGCTAAGCATCGTTGTTGTGCCTCTGAGTAGCATACATGGACAATGTACAGAAACAGATGCTAAATCTCTGTAGGAGCCCAGGTTCTCCAATACCCTGTGAAAGGCTCTAGCAGAGTAGATGGACCTTAATTTCTTCCCCTCTGCAGAGAAATGCACTGCTTTCCCTGATGTCATCAGGCTTTGGTTGTTCTTGGGAAAAAAAATAATAAAAGATTGTGGCAAATGGAGATGTAATTCTTTTAAAATGTTGTCTTTTTTGAGAAGTAGCAGCAACAAAAATTACAGGAAGATCAAAGAGAGAGGAGGCTGTACTCAGGGACAACTCAAAAATAATATGGGGCAGTTGCTGAGCAACTCTCCAATGCAAAGTATTGCTATTTTCTGGTACCTCCCCCATCTGTACAAGAGGGATGGTGTCTAGTATTAGTCAAAGAAAAAGTCCGTGTGATTGCCTTAGTACAATTAGATCTAAGGTCTTTGCAAACAGCTCCTATCAATCAACCTCAAGCCATTGATCTTACCTCTAAAGCACTTATTGAAAAATAAATTATGCTTTTTTGATCTAATCAACTATTAAGGATTCTTTTCTTCCTTTTTGAGGCTAGGCAAATAAAATTCTTCCATCAGAACTTGCTTAATAATTATTCTGGACACACAGTGGACCAAATCCTGAGTGCAAAGCAAAGCGATGACTCAGAAACCAAAGGATGATTTCTTTTTCTCTGGTCTTCTTTTTTTGTTGGAATAGCTGTTCTTCAACCGGGCGTTCACACAATTTGGTGCACAATGCTAAATGCATTCGCATAATCAGGGTATTGTCTGTTATCTGCCTAGAGCTGCGAAACACATGTGCCACAGGGATCTGCCTGCTTCAAAGTGGTACCCAAGGATTTTATTTTTCTCCTCCCACAGTTGGTTCATCCCTGTCCTGCTTTTGTGCGGCTGCTCGCGCTCGGTTCCAGATGCAAAAATGCTTTTTTCCCCCAAGAAGGGGCAGCAAGTATCCATCCGTGGGGATCGTCCAGCATCAAGATTGCACTGACACTCTCAGGCGGCACGTGGCCTCGGGAAGGGCCCGGAGGGGCAGATGCCATGACAACTACATAGCAGGGCTGGGACCTAAGTCAGGCAGTCGCCATCCTTCGCTCCTGCTGGGATCTCTTGAGAGGAGATATTTAGATCCCCGATAGCCATGGAAATATGTCATTTTATCTCATTTTGTCGCAGAAGTGAATAAACTTGAGGGTCCCAAAAGTGAGGAATTAACAAGACTGCCTTGGGGCTGACACAGGCGAGCCAGGCAGGGAAGCAGGTCTGTGTGTTAAGCTCTCTGCCAACGCACATCTGGAGTACGAGGCTGTGGCTCACCGCCTGCAACCCCTTGTCGCACACAGAGTGATGCAGGGGAAAAGCCCAGAGTTCCCCTGATCTCCACCCCAGCCTGCAGAAATGGGGGGACCCCACTTTTCCATCAGCCTCTTCAGCGGGGCGGGATGGAGATAAGATTCGACACCCTGCCGTGCACTCCACTGGGAAGGGTCCCTGCAAGCATCCCTGGAGTGGGGTCAGCTACAGGATCAGGGACCAGCCGAGCCCCAGCACAGCGCTTCTTCCCGGGGGACAGACCCGAGGCAAAACAGATGCTTGACCCACGTGGGCATCGGTGCGGCAGGGCTTGCCCTGCTATTTCCAGTGTGTTTTTTTTAAAATACCCCTTTGAAAGCAGCGCAACCAGCTCAGCTCTGCCTCTTGGATGTTGGCAGGTTGCCACCCTTTAATTAAGTCTGCTGTTATGTCTAACGCTGGTGGCAGCATTTCAGGTCGGCAGCGCAGAGGCTGTGGGAATCGGCGCTGGAGATCAGGTGGCTGCGGAGAGCTGTTTGATGACTTAGACGTTTGGGCTAATAGGCCAGAGTAATAGTGTCAACAGTACCACCCCTGCTGATCAGATCGGCTGGTAAGCACAGATCCAGCCAGGGCATGGAAAAACTCCTTTGCCTGCAGGGAAGAGGGTGGCTTGGAGCAGAGAGCATTGGTTTGAAACCCAGCTCCTCACTTCATGGCGCAAACCACGGGGAAAAGCGCTGCCAGAGCTCTTTCCAAAGTACCCTGGTACCAAGGTGTCTGCCTGCAGCGTGAAGCCAGCTCAGCAGGCTCGAAGCCGCGTTCACCTACGCCCCGTGCCTGCGAGCAACCCATGCCTCAGGGGCTGCCGCCGGTCTGTGCCCGGCCGAACTGGGCCTGAGCTGAGCTTCCAACACAAGTGAAAGGAACAGGGACTGAGGAAGGGGCAGCTTTTGCATCTCTCACTGTGCTGGAAACCAGACCGCAGGTCAAGTCTGGGTGGTTTTGCCTCCACTTCTGGTCACCCTGCTTGCAGCAGCTCAGATTCACACTGTATCACATGCACATCAATAAAATTAGAGTCTGTGACCAGCTGCATTTCACTGTTACAGACCCTCTTTCTTGCAAGATGCAACTTTTTTTTGGCGCTTTCTTCAACCTCATTTCTCCCCGCACAGCCTCCCGGGAGGAGAGGTCTCTTCCTCTCCCATCCACCCAGCTGCTGCGGTTGTGCAACCCTGGGATTGCATTTTTATGCCAGTGTGCAATGACGGTGCACAGGACACGGTGACCAGGCACAGCAAAGTGTGTGCCCACCTCAAACCCAAGTTTCTAGCAGCCACGCTGCAACTCCCTGTCCCCACTGTCAGCTGTGTCCTGCAGAGAGTGTGAAAGCTGAAGTGGATACTTTGGAAAATCAGCCTCTCATTGCAAAGTGCTTTGGGATCTTGACTGGGATGTGGGACTCTGCCTCCACCAAGTGATCAGCAGAAAGAAGAGGAGAGAAAAGCCTGCTCAAGGCAGCACTTGTGTAACTGCAGACCAGTGCGCAGCACCCTGCGATTTGTATTCTGCCTCTTGATCTCCATCAACTGTACCCCACTGAGAACTGTAGCCCTGGAGAGGCTAATCACTCCCTTGTCCCCCCAAGGCAGGCCGATTTGATCTGCTCTGCTTGCAGATAATGCCATAGAGCGGTGTTGCAATTAAATATTTTCCCCGTGCTATGCTAATGAGAAGCAGGAAAAGCTAACAGAATGCACAATGGCAGATAACTAGAGGCCAGCAATTACCGACACGATCTTCTCTCCTCCTTGTTCTCGCGCTGCTTTTTCCACTGCTCACACTTGCCATGAGCCTGACACAGCGACTGGAGCTGTGAAGACAATGAGCAGAGCAACAGTAGAGCTTTTTGAAGCACATCCCGCTGAAGTCCCATCAGCCCTGATCATCTCTTCACGGTGTGCTTCTGCAGGACTGCATGGCCAGGGCAGGGAGCGGGAGGTTGACTTCAGCTGGTCTGAGCTGGTAAAATTAGTAGCATTTAAAAAAAAAAAATCTTAATCATGATAAGTGAATTAAGGGACTATTATGGAATATTTCCCGCTCGTTTTCAAGAGGGCCTGTAACTTGCTAAAACTTTTTGAAGTCTAGCTGCTGTAAATAGCAACCCATGTGCTTTCCCAATCGCTTTCATTTCTTGCTCAATACAGAGTATCTATTTAGGAACTGCTTTTCAAAATACCGTGTACCTTGCACAATTAATTTGGATGTGAAAGCCTGCCAGTGTGTGCCAATGCTCAAAAAAGGGCTGTGACAGGCTGGGGAGATCGCCGGTATAACATTGACGCGTGCGAACAAATGAGCACATTTTTATACATGCAAGCTCGGACGGGATTGCTTTGAAACTGGTGAGTTGCTTTAAAACAATGCCATAATATTCTTAAATGCCAAGTGTCACATGAAATGTCATTCAGAATCACTTCCTTCTCCTTCCCTACCTGCCTGCAAGCAAGTGGGATGCGCAAAGCCCGGCTGTGGGCGCTGGGAACAGCATCAGCTGCATGTGATGCATTATTAACAACTGGAATTATTAATTGCATTTCAGAAAACTGTTCTGTGCCCCTACACACAATTGTTTGCACAATTATTTGGACAATTCATTTTGTACCTGAGCAAATGCAATTAATTTATCACCGTGCTCTGCGATCCCTCCCTTTTTTTATCTCACCATGTCATGCCGTCAGACAACGCTGACAGACAGCAGAAAGCAAAGCCAAGGGGAAATAGCATCTGAAGTGACAGGTAGAGCCTTTCCTGCAAACCACCTAACTCACAGAGTTAAAGCGGAGCAAGACAAGGGGAAATTAAAAGAGAAATTGCACTGGGGTCCTGGCTGGGAGGTGGCGGCAGGATGGTGGGACCTGGGTGCCGGTGAGAGGCGGGGAAGGTGAATATCCTAGCTCCTCACCTTCTGCGAAAGCTTTTAGCCAGCAGAGAAATACTAAAGGCAGCCGGCACCAGTTTGGTCCCCTCCTCTGTTCCCAGTTGCCTTGACTGTGCTTTTCCACCCGCCACCAGCGGCAGCTCTGCGGAGCACCCCTCTGCCCGCAGGGAATTGTTGCTTTTTCTCTCCTTCAGCATCTGGTTGGGAAATAGGAAAACCACCTCTGCACAGTGGCCAGAGAGATACCCCCGGGCCCCATGGGAGCTGTATAACCACAGAAAACCTCACTCCAGATGCAGGTCTGCATCTTATTCCTATTTTTGCTGCTCTCCTCTCTTTTCCAAGCAAATTATTGTGGAATCCTCCACCCGCCTAGCACTGACCCAGCCTTCATCAGCTAATACCACCTGCAAAAATTGCACGACAGAGTTTTGTGTCTGGTTGACATTCACTTTCAAGCTTCCCCGTATCTCGTAGGCCCTGTCAAAGAAAGGAAAGAAGAACAAAAGAGACAGGTGGGGAATTATTTCTCGCTTCCCCTTCCCTGCTAACAGGCGATGTTTCACAGCCTCCGCATAGCGGAGAGGTGTGGGAAGCAACAGGGTAAGAGGAGTTTCTGTGGCCGCTGGTTTTGGGATAAGCAGGTAGGGTTTATCGTGCAGGCTAAAAGGAGACCTGGCTCCTGGCATGCCCCAAATTCTCCTATAACATGCGCTCCTGTGCTACAACACACAGGAAAATTGCTGATTGACCATCGTCCCCTGGAGGTGCAGGATCTGATCAGCGACCCTGTGCATTACCAGCAGCCAACAACCCAGGGGGATGACAGCAAACGCCCTCCAGAAGGAAGTCCTGGCTCCTGCACAACCTGTTTTCCTACAGCTCTTGTGTGATTCAGTCCCTTAATTCACACCGGAGGTGTCTAACGTTGTTCCTTGTCCTCGGCTTCTCCCAGCACCCCAAATCCCACCTCCAGCGTGGCTGTACCCTGGTTAGGCAGAGGTCAGTGCTGGCAGGACATGATTACTTATTGCAGAGAGGAGGACTTTTTGGTTTTCCTTTTTTTTCCTGTTATTTGTTCCAGGATGTTCTGAACTCTGCTAAGTTCACAGCGACTGTTACATTCGGTGGCAGCTATGTAGCATTTAGAGTCCCCTGACACAGCTTAGCTGAGCTGTTTCACAAGAGGAGGAGTATCATAAATGCTGTCAGGAAAATGAGAATCCTGTTACTTACAGCAGCAGCAAACTCCCTCTCTTTACAGAGGAACAGCCCAGAAACCTCAGCAAACACCAGGCTGGGAGGTGAGATGGATTTTGTTGCTAAAACACTGTTCGCTGCAAGACAGCCCAATAAACAGACCTGCTGGCAGTTTCCGCTCCTCTCCGGACCTGGGAAAGCTCTGGTTCCTTTGCCCCGCACTATTTCTCTCTGCACAAATCTGACTCCAAATGACTGGCTTGTCCAGGGGCCAAAGCAGCTCCAGAAACATAGATATGGGCTTGGAAGGGAACGACGGTAGATAGCAGCACAGGCAAAAACATCCTGAGCATCGTTGCAGCTTCGCCTGCGGGGAGCTGATGCTTCCTAAATGCTTTGTCTTCCTCCTGTCACCGTGTCCCTTTTAATCCCTCTTCCCCATGCTTTTGTAGTTGGATGCCTGACATACTCTCTATTAGTCTCTGCTGCCTTATAACAAACATCAAAAGGAAGCCTGAAAAGATGAGGAATCAGAGATCAGGACCTGGAGCAACAGCTAATAGAAGAGAATACATTAGGCACACTGAGGCTCAATATGAAATACATATTTTGTCTGCCTTTGTTACACAGATCTAAGGGCAGGCTTGGCGTTGTCACGAGCAGTGATAGATGGGGTTGAGACAGGGGACTTTTTGAGAAAAGCAAGGAGTCAGAGAAAATCCTTGTACAGATGAAGGTCTTTCTAAATTAGACTGATCTGGAGACTGCGGGTGACTGGGGGTCAGGCTTTGGAAGGCAACAGGCAGGCGGGGGAAGCAGCATCCATCCCTCTGCTAGCAAACTTGTAACTGGGAAGCTGAGCAGAATCCAGAGTCTTCAAAGACAGAAAAGAAGGGTCATGGTGGCTCTCAGGGGGTGGGACAGGGAACCCGGCAGAGCTGATGAAGGCTGGAAGGACAGAGGGAAATGTTCCCCTCTCCCCAGGAAAGGTACCTCCCTTCAGAGAAAATGTGCTTGAAAACTGACTATGAAGCTGTTGGACCTTACAGCCTTTCACAGACTGCCCTTGAAAGCTCTTTTAGCAGTGCAGCCACTTGAAATTCCTGCTAAGAGTGACAACAGCAGCGTCTCCAGTAACTATTGCCTGCCCTTCAACCCCAGGATCCCTCAAGAGATGGATCTGCGGGTCAGCCCAGGGTGCCCATCTGATGAAGGTGCCAGTCACAGCCCATAAGCCTACAGTGACATTTTGGACAGGCAGCTTTGGTCCAGCCAAGCCAATTCTGCCTGCATCTCTGCTTGTACCTCCCCAGCATCTCCTCCCTGCCTTCCTGGGCAGCAGAGCAGAGTTTTTAATTTTAATGTCCTGTTCTCCCCTCTTAGGCACAACTCGCACACTTCAGATGAGGTCTCCAGCCGGCGCGGAGCTGTGTACCCACCCCAGGGCTCTATGAGTGCAGTGTCAGGCCATTCTCAGGGCCCACGTGTGAACAGGAGCCTTTTCTGTTTCTCGTGGCTGGCACAGATGAAGAGTCCCCTACCCCAAAGAGGTGCAGCCCAGCCTGGAACAGCAGAGATTGCCCTGTCTGCATAGCAGAGGGTGTTCTTCTGAAGAGGGTGTCTTGGTGAATGAGAGTTCTGTCCATAGGACCTGGACAAACACTGCTGGATCATTTCACAAGAGCCGCTGGAAAGGAAGAGAATAGCAACAAGCTTTAGTCCCTCTTGGCTAGACACTGTCTAGCAGCCTGGAGACACCAAACTTCATTATCAGGGGCTTTGCAGAAGTCAAATGATCAAATAAACAAGTTAAAGCTAGCTAGACTCCTAATTTTCCTAATCTCAGCAACAAAGATCTTGTTTGCCTTCTGCTCTTCAGAGAAATACCTTTCCTTCTGTGCTCTGTTGCTTTTACAACCGCATATGCTTGGGGAATAAGTACCAGACAGCGAATCCAAGCTTTGGCTTACAGAAAAGCCCTCAAATATTGTGCCTGAAGGACCCTCCAGCCTGTAAGACACTGAGCACCTGATGGGAGGGTTTGGGGACAGCTTCCACTCTCTACTACTCTGGCATGACTCTGAAGGAACTCTCTTGGTTCAGTCAAGTTGTGCAGAGACAAGAGCAAAGTTGTCTTCATATTTCTGCTTGGAGATGATCTGGCAGAACGAGGGCTACGTTGTCCTCCCTGTTGCACACAATGAATTAATGCGGTTGCGTCTTTGTAAGGGAGAAGAGAATTGGGCCCACGTTGAGCGGCGGTAATGAATTAAACTGAATTAAATTTTGATACATATTAGAGATATGTTAGTTACTATATAAAGTAATATACTTAATTAGCCCAGGAAGTCTGTTAAATATTACATGAGGTTACCAATGAGTTCCGTGCCTCCAGGCCCCCGCGGGCCAGCAGGAAGTGAGGGAGCTGACATTTGTAGGTCTTCTCCCACGAGAACCTGGTGGTAGCTCTGAAGAAAACCGTGGACTCCGTAAGTGGGCTTAAACTCTACCCCTCTAATTGCTTAGTGTCATGAAGTTTTATGAAGTTTGATGAAACGTTAAGGAGCACACTGTGCTGCAGCTTGCACCAAAGCTCGGAGAAACCCAGCTCATTTCTCTACAGCTGCTCCATTTTTCCATCTGCCTGGGAACAGCACTGACTTCAATTAGAAATTGTTTAGTCCTTCCCAAATGTCCTCACATCACTCCTAACCTACACCACTTACTGCCATTAAGAGTATTGGGAACGAAGCCCAGCCCTGCTTCTTTAAACCGTCCCTTGATGGAGTACTAAATTTAACTGATATGTTTTCAACAGAGCTTTAACCTTTACTCCTCCACGTGGCAAAACGCTTCCAGCGTTGTTGGTAGCAGCTGTATATGACTATCACGTCTTGTTATTCAGACCCTGCTGTCTCTCTGAAAACATCTATTGGTCTTAACAGCAGCCGCCAACTCGGTCCAAGCTGACAGATGCAGGATGACTTTTGTTTTTAATTCCCCTTGTGCTCTGAAATTTTCTTTTCAAAATGCAATATTGAATTGGCCTTGACAAGAACCAGGTGTTAATTCTGATCAGACAGTTACTTCATTACCAACCATATTGCTCATCCTGCTCTGCTGCGTTTTCCTCCCCCAGAGTAGCTAAACTCAGCATTTTCATGTTCACAAAAGTGCGGTTGGTTTGCACAAGACTAGAAATGTGACTTTCTTTGATGACAAGGTGATTTGTAATTTTAAGAAGTTAGTTCCCAAGAAGCCAAAACCAGTCACAGGAGTTTGGGACAGGTCCAACTACAAATAGTCTCCCTGCACTAAAGGATACATTTTTGGACACTTTGGGAGTTTGGATTTGCAGGTTACAGCTACAGCTGAGAACAGAGAGAGAGAAGGAAGGAGAGGAAAGAAGGAAGGAAAAGAAAGAAGTGGAAAGGTGTAGGACTTTTTCTGAACACAGATGAACACATACCATGCCCAGGCTGGGGGCAATTCCCCTCCAGCATTTGTGGTCCTTCTCAGAGACACAGAGGCTTTGGTGCCATTGGTGCCATGCAGTACGGCTCTCAAGCACGTGCTGCTTTGCGAGTAGAGATGTTAGTGCTCTTCCTGCCTTTTTGAAAGCTGGTTCACTGGGTATTTCTTAGCATTTCTGAGGACTAGTCTTGTCATCGTCTTTATCCAGCATTAAACTTGCTCAATTAAGTCCCTTGCAGTATGGTAAGGAAAAGACCTTCTGCCACCAGCAGAAGTCATTTTGACATCTGGCTGAGCAGTAGGATGAAGCGTACCTAACAACTGATTTCATGATGTCCCGTCCAGGTTTGGATTGCTATGGTATTTTTCTGTCCTAATAGCTCCCCAAGTTTGACAGACAAGTTGTTGTTTTTATTTTTAAAAGAGAAATATATATCAAAGAGTAGCATTTCACTGGAAAGGCGTCTCTAGAATGGGAAATGCTCCCCTGGCATTTTCTGTGTCCTATCCTCTGATGCTACATGTAAAAAATTTATATCGGGGGTTGGCTTCCCCATTTGTGCAGTAGGTCGATGGTCTGGCAAAGCAGGAGCTCAAGGGCTCCTCCAGAGATTTCATCCTCAGCTGCTCTGGAATCTCTTTTCTCTGCCACACTGCCCTAACCCTCACCCACATGTGCTGGTAACTTGTGAGGGGATCTGAAAAAAGGGAGTTTTCCAAACTGAATAAACATTTCCCATGATGAAAGGCAGAATAAAAGGAAATAAAACCAAGGGACAGGTTTCATAATGACAGATACTCGTGTGAATGCCAGAACACTTTCAACCCTCATCAGTAAAGACATGAACACAAAGAGGTTTTTAAATCATCTCCTTCTTTAAAGCTTATTTCACAGACAAGCTGGCTCCATGAGACAGAAATAAGCAATGGAAAAACTACAATTCATGCAAAGCAATAACAGCATCTCTCCTGGAGGTTTGGAGCTTGCACTGCCTCCAGCCTTGCACATCCTCACTGCCCCCTGGAAGAGCAAACTCCTTGGTGTGGAAGCTCTGCCTCCGTGGAAATGCGAAGACAGACATACATCAAAGAGAAGGTATCCAGAAAGTTCTCATTGCCCCATTAAATGTTACTGATGCTAATGTGTCTTCTGATTTCCATAACTCTTGATTTTGGGACGCAGCTGTCCTCACTGTGTAATTGCAATGATGTGTATCTAAACCTGTACCAAAGTGCAAATTCCTCCGTGGGAGGGTGGGATGAGGCTGATCAACATGCAGGGGATATTACTTCTGTCCCTAGGGATTATGAATAACCCCCCCCATCGTTAGCACCTAATTTACTGGGTTTATTTGATTTATTCCAGGAGAAAGGGGAGCATCCGTCTCTCCCTTTCGCAAAGAAGCAAGCGAGAGCAGTGCCCAGACAGGCACACGCATGTGCCCCGGTGCAGCTGAGCTCACCCACGGGTGGGATACTTTGCCCACACATCTGTGCCCCGCGGCAGAGGCACTTCTACTGATGTCACAGCACTGTATGACTCCTGAGCTGGAACGAAGCACATCAGTGCAAGCACTGAATTATAGATGTGCCTGGAGTAGAGGGGCAGCAAATTTTTGAACCTTTTCAGCCATCTGCTGCTTCATGGAATTTGGCTGTGACCATCCTGGTTGGTTTGGACTGGGATGTGTGTGAAAGTGATTTCAGGTCATGTGTTCTCCAAGACAAACCGCAGGGAGACAGTGTGTATTAAGTATAAATTTGGTTTTGTTTTAACAACTCAGGCATGATTATCACTTTGTAATTTGTAGAAAAATCACAGTCCCTGAAGGTGGGAGATGCGGTCAGTTATGTAGCAATATTTAATCGACCAGCCAAAAAGGAATATCCTCCTAGCTCCAGGTTTACTGTATAGAAGAGCTACCTGTGGGCAAGATGGTGCCTTCTTTCAGAAACTCTTTAATGCACTCTTCAGAGCTAAAAAGACATTTCATGGAATAAAACTTGAGTGGATCAGATAAAAATAACAAAGCAAGCCAACAAAGTTATCTCATCACAGACATATTGACATGCCTCCCAGAGCAGGGAGCAATCCAACTCCTTGCATCTGGATTCTCAGTTCATTAGAAAGATAAGGAGCATCTAACAAAATCTAAGAACGTGAACAAGCATCTAACAAAATCTCAGCATCTCTACAGCACTCCTAAGAAGCTGAAAACAGGTTTTGTGGCATGGTTCTCCACATCCAGTGTTTTGGCCTATGTTGTCTTGAGGTTTTCATGAATTGCAAATAAATGCATGAGGTAACCAGTGTGACAGTGGTCCAAGACAAAACAGATGCATGTATAATAGGCTCTGATTTGACATGGACTATAGCATATGCCTTGTATCTCAAGGAATCCCTCGAGTGTTACAGTGAAAACATCTTGAACTTGGTGTTTAATAAAACTGTAGTGTTCTTATAATAGGGGAATTATGGGGATTTAATAAAACTACTGGATGCTAAATTTTAGAAACAAGGAGAATTAAACCTGGCCTGTAGAAGAAGGTGCCTCACTGGGAAGAGCAGGTCCCAGCACTGTGTCTTCGGTGGCCAGCATAATCAGTTCACATGGAAACTTTATTAAGAGTTTTTGGAGAAGGCAGAACTTCTCCATACCTCCCCTGTCCGGCTTGTAAATCTATGCGCAATTCTGCAACTCACAGGAGAAAACATAAATGAGAAGCTGAACAGAGGAAATATATCTGTGCAAAGGAAACTCCAGATTGGTCCCTCTAGGACCTCCAAACTAAACTAATAAACAACAGAAACAGAAGCAAGTGGCACTAAGCCACACGCATACAAAGCATGCACAGAACACCCCATGAGTCAGACCGATGGTCCGTTTCCCCGCAGTATCCAGTACCAAGCAGAGAGACGACGGTCACCAGCAAGGCTTAGCAAAGCCAGCAGTAGTTGACGGTCCTCGGGCACTGCTCTGTGATGTGGCAATACAAAGACTTTGCAGTGCTCAAAACCCAGGATAGGGCCAACTGCTAAATTACATCCAAAGCTCGAGTTCCCTAAACACAAGGAGGCTGCAGAAGCTATTTGTCTCTTAGCCTGAAGGCTTCATATCACAGAGAAACACCCCAGAACAGCCATCTTACTAGAGGGTTATTCACTTCTTACTCACCCTCTGCTTGAATGTGAAACAACTTTCAAGTGCAGACTTCTCTTCCAGTACAAAACAGCCTTAAAAAAGCCGCATATTACCCTCGCCTCTTTTTAAAGATATAGAAAGTCTGCAGAATTCATGTTCAAGCTAGATGCTTCTCAAAAAAAAAGTAGGAAAGGAAGCAGAGAGGGGAGGAGAGATCCTGGCCCCTTGCTCAGGAGCCCCCCAGGAGAAGAATTCCTTTGCAGGCAGTGGCAGCAGGGCTGCCCCCAGCTCTTCACCCTTTCTGGGAGCTTCTAGGGCTTGTCTGCTAGTGTAGCTGAACCATGCGTGTGCATTCAGGAAACACTGAATTACCTTAGCACCAAGGCTGTGAGCTGTGGCTCTTTGGTTGCCTCACTGCAGCCAGCTGGGACGTCCCTGCAGCAGGGCAGAAACCCTCAAGAGCGGGTTCAGGAGGGAGCTCTGGGCTGGGATGCCAGCATCTGCCATCCCCAGTCCCTGCTTCTCAGTCACAGCCTTAGAGGAAACAGAAACCAGGCTCAGGAGAGCTTATAGCTGAGCTACAGCTCTGGCCCTCCAGCGGGGCCCCATTTTGGCCCCTGTACCTACACAAGATTTAAGCAGTATTCAGGCTCCGAGGCTCCAGAGGCCTCCCATCCCGGAAGAGGACCCCATGGGCTGACTGCAGGGTGATCAATACGCCCTATATGAACATATATAAGCACTTATGAACATATGGGATATCTACATGTGGCATATGTAGATATGTATTACGCATATTACCATGCGTAAGCCAGGTCAAAACGTTAGCTATCGTGCCATCTGCTTGCATGTCTGTATGTAATCTGCTTTAATTACCCCTTCTAAGTTGGGTGATTTCCTTTGTTTTATTTCCAAGATAGCATGTTTCCTGAAATATATTAGAAATATATTTGTCCTTCTGCTGAAGCAAGAGAAAAACATCAGGACCAGGAAAACTATAGTCTGCTAAGCTCTGTCATCTCTTATTTATCTAACACTCCTGGCAAATTACTCTGGATAAACAATAATTGAGATTTGTCCGTGTTACATTTTGCAAATCACTTTAAAAATTACCTTAGGTACAAAGTACGGTTTCTGCTTTTGGTGAAACATGGTGATGGTGAAAACTCTGAATAATGAATGACAGCTAACAAACAGCAAACAGCTCCTAGTGATAATCCTGCAACATGCACAAAATAATTTGGAATTTGTAAACATTTCAATGAATACTAATGATTGTCTGAATAGCTAGAGATTACAACTAACACCAGATCACAAACAGTCACAGAATGAAAGTGGTCTGTGGGTTCATTAGATATCACGGGAAAGAAAAGCCCTTTCTCCATCACATCTGAGGTGATATGCACAAAATTCAGGTCCTCTCCGCTGCGGCCGTGCTGCAGCTGCACAGCCGGGCTGCTCACCACCCCAGTGGGAATTCAGCTGGGTGTGTGGTTAAATCTGATCTTCCTCAAGGCAGCGCTGAAGCCACGCACAAAGTTCCTCAAAGCCTCCCATGGGCGCACTGCACCCTCCAGCCGTTATCCCACCGACCAGGAGTTTCTCGCACCCACAGCATCCTCTGCTCTCCCACCTGCGGCTCCCACGAGGCCACAGTGACATCCTCCGTCGGGACATGGCAGCGGCGGGGACTGAGTCCTCTGCTTCGTGGAGTGGCCTGGGGACATTTGGTTCCCTGAGGAAGGGGACACGCTGTGTCAGGCAGCTACAGGCCTGCCCGGCTGCCTGCCCATCAGGCACAGCCTGCCTGCACTGCCCCTGCGCAGCACCTGGAAAAAGAAAGCCCAGATCTAAATGCGGAGCCAGCGTGTTGTCTCAGCGCTGGGCAAGTTAAGGGACAGGAAGAGGCTGGTCCTTGCTGGAGGCCACCCTTTGGTGGGTGCCACCAAAGGCCACCCCTGCAGGAGGGCTTGGCAGGGTCCCTGCCTGCGCTGTGCTGAGAGGTGCTCTCATCTTCCAGCTCTGCTGGCTGCAGATGATTTACCATGATTTAGAAGAGCCCTTTCAGCCTCCTCCCAGCAGGATCAGCATCTGCTATCAAGACAGTGGCCATGGTGGTGGGTTTGAAGAGGAATTCTGCGAGGCTGTAACAGTTCCTGATGTGAAAATAGCTTTTGGAGTAATCAGAAGGCAGCAAATCCCCTGGGCATTAGCTTCGTGCATGTTTCTGGGTTTGCACAATTTTCTTGCTTTGCTTTTTTGATCTCTGTTCTTCAAAGACGTACACAGCTTATCAGACTTCCCCAGAAAGAAAGGCACTTGGCCAGGGTCTCCAGCCAGTATCCTTCTCTGGTTCCCAGTGTTGCTGCTCTGCATGACCCCATGCCGTTCTCCAGAGGTGGTGATTGTGGTGAGCCGATCCTAGCCCGGAGACATGACTGATGTTTCCACTCCCGCAGTCTGGAGCAGGCACTGCACACGGGAGTTTTACAGTGGTGGGTAACTTCATCCTGGAGTATCACCAACTGAAGAAAGTATTCAGACCAATCAGGTCAGGGGAGGTTTAGATTGGACATTAGGAAGAATTTCTTTACCGAAAGAGTGGTTAGGCATTGGAACAGGCTCCCCAGAGAGGTGGTGGAGTCGTCTACCCTGGAGGCGTTCAAAAAAGGTGTAGACGTGGCACTGCAGGGCCTAGTTTAGGAGTCATGGTGGTGTTAGTTGATGGTTGGACTTGATGATCTTAGAGGTCTTTTCCAACCTTAATGATTCTATGATTCTATGATTCTATGATTCTATTCTCTTTAGCTATGAAAAGCTAAACAAGTGGACGGAGGAGGGAGCATTAATCATCCCCCTGGAGCTGGGGACTGTGGGCAAGGTCTCCTTGGTTTGCAGACCAAGTGGCATGGCCACTTGGTAAAAAGTTGCCTGCTCCCAGGCAGCTTTACCTCTTCCTCCTGCTGCCAGTGAGGGGCACAGTCAAGGGCATCACCCTTTTTCCTCCACCTGCCCAGAGACCACTCCTGGCTGACCTCTGATTAAAAGACACGCTAAGCCTTGACCTCCGCTCCTCCCCATTCAGGGAGAGACCCCGAGGCAGGAACCATCAGCACTCCCCACGGCCTTTGTCTCGGGGGGATGCTTTGGGGAGATGCAGGGATGTTCCTGTGGGGAATGCAAGGATACTCTGGGAGGATTCAAGGATGCTCCCGGCTTCAGGAGCGTAGGGATGCCCTGGGGTGGTGCAGGGGCGCTCCTGGGTTGAGAGGGGAAGGGGGAACGTGGGGATGCTCTAGAGGGATGCAGGGGTGCTCGGGGGGACTCAGGGATGCTCGGGGGGAGGCTGAGGGCC
>WAAD01007354.1:48341-72691 GCA_013389945.1 Fregata magnificens
CGGGGCTCTTGCGGGGCGGGGGAAGGAGCCGGCCCGGCGCCTGCGGCTCCCCCGGGGGGCGGCCGCCGTGCGGACTCCCGCACCTCGGTGCCAGCGGACCCCTCTGGTTGCAGGTGCCTTCTGCATTCCCTTGTATGTGCCCTACGTGCTGACGGGGAGATGGACCTTCGGGAGAAGCCTCTGCAAACTCTGGCTGGTAGTTGATTACCTGCTCTGCACCTCTTCGGTCTTCAACATCGTACTGATTAGCTATGACAGGTTCCTCTCGGTGACAAGACCGGTGAGTCCTGTCATGGCAGCTGAGAGGGGAATAACTCTCCTCCTGCTTTATTCTCCAGATTCTCTGCAATAATTAAAAGCTCTTTGAATCCGCCAGAAATTATGAATCTTTCAGCCTGGTGATGGAAAGCAATTATTATCCACAAATACATAACTCGGCTGTGGTTTCAGATTAGTTTTTCTGGCATAATCAAGTCATTTAAGGTTCAGACCCCATTGTGCAGGTGTTCCCTTCCCAGATGACAGGATAGTAGTGTACAAGTGAGTCAGAGAGGTAAGCAGACCTATTACTAATTTGCAGGGGCTTCTTATCTCCAGGACAAACAAGCGGATTGCAGTCGGACTCCCAGCTTCTCCCTGGCTACCAAGGCAGTAGATTGCAGTACCAACTTCAGCAGGGCACTGCCCTGAGATCTCTGGGTACACAGTGAGATGAAAACACTCAGCCTTTTGCAGGAGGTAACGAGCAACTCGCAGGCAGATCAGATCCATTGCTGTTTGCCTGTTCCCTGACTCTGAATACACCATGGATTAGCTACAAGGCTCAGAGAGAGGCAGAGCTAAATGCCTGCCTAGCTCAGGAGTTTGATGCATGCCTCTCCCCAGGAGTTGCAGAGAGTAGTTGGGGACAACACAGGCAAGTGGTGGGGTGCAGCAGACTGCCGGGCTCCAACCCAGGCAGTACATTTCCACTAAGCAGAAGCCACATCTGGTTTTGGAGCTGCAAGATGAGGGGTCTTAGTCTTCCCTGCAGGAGTGTGATTTATCTAGCAATTGCTCCTGTTGCCTACGGCATATGAATTTTTTACACTGCTGGGGTATTGCATAGCAACTTTACCAGGAACGCTGACAGTTCATTTGTGAAGAGCCTCAATCAGTTGGGGTGCATGGCCGTACTTAAGAAAAGGTTTCCCCATTGCAGGTCACCTACAGAGCCCAGCAAGGCAACACCAAGCGAGCAGTGCTGAAGATGGTGATGGTATGGGTATTTGCATTCCTGCTTTACGGACCTGCCATTATCAGCTGGGAGTATATATCAGGCCAGAGTATCATACCCACTGGGGAATGCTACGCTGAATTTTTCTACAACTGGTATTTTCTCATGACAGCCTCTACGCTGGAGTTTTTCACTCCTTTCATCAGTGTAATGTTTTTCAACCTGAGCATTTACCTGAACATACAGAAGCGTACCAAAATACGCCTGGATATTTTCCACGAAGTGCACAACCAGTCCTTCACTGAAGAGATGGAAATGAGCCCAGAAGCAAAGCTTTCTTTGAAATGCTGTAAGTGGGAGCAGAAGGAGCCAGCTGAAACCCTTGACCGCTCTAAGAGCAAAGCTCAAGCAGCAGCCTCCACTGCCAGCCTGGGTGCCAAAGACCTGCTGTCAACAAGCTCTGAGAGCTCCGGGAAACCTAAGTGTTGCAACAAAAAGAGCTGTAAAAATTCAGCATCCACTCTGTCCTTAGAGAAACGGGTGAAGATAGTGTCCCAGACCATGACTCAACACTTCAGGCTCTCTAGAGACAAGAAAGTGGCCAAATCGCTGGCAATCATCGTGGGCGTTTTTGGGATTTGCTGGGCACCATACACTCTCCTCATGATCATCCGCGCTGGCTGCCATGGCCGCTGCATCTCTGACTACTGGTATGAGACTTCCTTTTGGCTGCTGTGGATTAACTCGGCTGTCAACCCTGTCCTGTACCCTCTCTGCCACTACAGCTTCAGAAGAGCTTTTATTAAACTCCTCTGTCCCAAGAAGCTAAAGATTCAACCTCACGATCCCCTTCAGAACTGCTGGAAGTGAAGTGTGTGGATGAGAAGAGCCTTGTTTTAATACACCTGTGTCATGGAAAAGTACTGTAGCTTCCTTCCTTGGAAAAACCTGGGAGCCCTGGTCTGGGGCATGTGAGGAAGGCAGCAGTGAGACCACTATTCATTTATTCTAGTCCGTCAACAACAAAACCACGCAGAATGTAAGGGTAGGGGGTTTTTGACGTTGACCACAGGCAGTGAAATCTGTGTCCTCCACTTGCAGGTGCTACGGAAGAGCTCTGCTGCCACCTAGTCAGCCAGAGCAGCACCAGCATTTTGTTAAAATAAAAATAAAAACTGAAAAAATAAAAGCTAACAAAAATAAATATCTAATCTAAAACCACTGGACTAAACTACAGTTTGCCTGCTTGCAGACCTGATTTTTCCCATGAATGGCAGTGTTTTTTCCTTACACTTAAGATATTACACGTATGTGATGATACAGAAAGAAAAGAATGAACCTCAGAAGGAAAACACCTCATTTATCATTACTGCTACAGGAGCTACAGCCATAATCTAGATTCCCACTGCATGTGGTGCAATAAATGTCTCTTCTCCTCCCCAAGAAGGGACAAATCTCTGCCCTAAGGAGTCTACAGCCAGACTCAGAGGCACCGAGCATCCTGAAGCACCCTGTTGGCATTCCCTGATCCTTGCTTCAAAACTGATCCCATTTCCTTTGTGTCCAGCCACACACTGACCAATGCTCCCACAGCACATGGGAGCACTTCCCTCCTGCCCGGAGCTCAGTCCCTGACCCCGCAGGACGTGGGAGCCCTGGCAGACCTGAAGAGGGCTGCTGTGCCTACGTGAACAGTGCCAGCAGGGTATCAGCTTCTCCACACTCTCCCTTATGAACCAAAGACATTTTAAAATCTCTTCTGCAAGATCTTAAAAATACTCTTTTGGCAATGTGCTAGTGAATGAGAAGCACTGGGAGAAGTGAAGCTTGTGTTCCATTTTTTAAGTTAGTTTCAGACCTCTTAATTTTAGCAAGTTCCAGAACTCTTGCATGCTTCCTTTTAAAATACATAATTTGAATGAAGACCCGGGTTGAGCTGATCCAGGCAATTTATCTATTTATTTATTAAGCATTCAACTAATTCCACAGGTAGAGCACCAGATTCAAGAGACCAGGGCTCTATCCTCAATCTTACCGTGAGACCTTGGGCATTTTATCTCTGCTTCCCATCTCGTGTTTCATCATACTCGCCCATTTAGTCTGTAACCTCTTTGGGAACAGAGGTAGTATGACCATAAAGCGAAATACTTCACCTCCCCATCTCTGCTGGCACTGCTCAGTGATATAGTAATACAAATACATAATTAGTTGCCATGGCAAATGCTCATATTTAACGGTATTGTACAGGGAAGCTCAAGATCAGAAGTCTGAAAACTGCATTTACAAATAGAAACCCAAATGCTGTAAAGTAGTACCCAAAAGCTTATGATGTTGTGATTGCCAATTACACTTCGCTGTTGTAAGCAAACTGCTTTTTGGCTGCTGGCAGGAATAAAAGAAAATGCTATCCAACTTTATTCCAGTGACATTTGTTGAGTAGATCAGTATTGTCACCCAAAGTCAGGTTTTAAATGATGTTTTGTGCATATGATATTTCAGTCTTGTGACATGTTCAGTCAGACCATTATATATGGGTTAAAATACATCCTTTGAAGTATGTGTACTAAGAACTGACAGTATGTACTGCTGAGCCTGCTTGTACCTTTCCTTGTGTCTGCTACCTTCTGAAAACCCCAATAAAGTATTTTTATATGAAGTTTGCCAAATATTTTATGGTAAACAGGGTGTTGCTGGAAATTATAAAATCCGACTGAAAATAAAACACCTATGGATTCGTCTGAGGAGACAATTAAAGCATACGTATATATTTTGCAAACAAATAGCTCCTGAAACAGCTGAGTTTCTCTTACCTCTGATTAACAGGTTCCTGACAGCACACTAAGGGTGTGGTGAGAGCACATCACTTAATTCTTTCCAACTCTGGTTGGACTTAGACCTGAACTTGCAGAAGTTGCAACTTAGACCTGAAAAGGTTACATTAACATTAACTTTTCCTGTGACTTACAAAATCCACTGGCCTGCCTAAAAGTGACAAAGTCATAATGTAAACAAAGTACCAGTTTCCAGCTGTGGTTCTCTTCATTTGTTCATAAAGAGAGGTGGAACTACTAGATCATTCAGTCTGATAAAAAGAAAAGCTACCAACTGCATTACACCTTAAGGAAACAGTGGAGAAATTGTTGTGTCTGTCTGTCTGGTTTTTTTTTTTAACCTGGTATTAAATAGTGGTTACCTACTTCACGCTCTCATCCTCCAGAAAAAGGATTTTGTTTTCTTCTTTTAAAGATTATCCTGCATGATCTTCACTGGATCAGTGGAAGGTCTTTGAAATACAGTAGAGGCCAACTAACTGTTAAAATGATACTACATTGGTTGCAAAAGAGAAATAGGCCCCATTTCATGTGATCTGCCATCATTCAAAGAGCCACCTTTCTCCAGGAAGATTTTACCAGCTTCTGAAGTCATGCCTGCAACACTTGCTCCTGTGTCACTTCTTTTGCCCGCACATGACACAAAAGGCTATTTCTTGTACCTGGAGGACACACATCCCTCCGATCCCTGACTTCTGCTCACCAGTCTTCAGCATGCTTGCAAATGAATGTTGATTGCATGCCATCTACTGCCACCGAAACGAGTACGATGCTACAGGTAGCTACTGAAAAGTCAAAACAGATGCCAGTTATTTAACAAAACTGCGTAAGATTACAGCATAACGCACCTTGCTGGTTTCCTTCCCTTCTCCCATTTGGGGGTGTTTTTTCACAGAAATACCCCCAAACATAACTGAAAGCTGAGGAATCTTATTAGCACACACATTTGTACCATTTTAAGAGAGAGGAAACTTAACAGAAAGATAGAAGTTCATCTAAACAGCTTTCTGTGGTTAACAGCTGAATCTCTGACAAACTAGACCTGAGAATACCTTCCATACTGCAGTTTTGTTACTTCCGACTAAACGAATGAACAAAGAATTTATCAGTCTTTCCTCCATGAGGCATTGCCTGAGCAGGGACTGGTAATTGGGCTTTCTAGTAGAATAAAATAGGAAGATGACAGAGAGGGTTGGTTTTGGTTTTCTTATTTCCTCCACATTCCAATGCACGTCAAGAACATTAAAACGTTATTATGCAGGAAGACCAGAGCTAAGCAACAGGGAGCATATATTGACTTATTTTAGCAGGCTTTTTTTTTTCCCATTTCTATAAATTTCCCCTTCTTAGAGCTTGAATTCATTGAATCAAATTTAAAAAAGAAAACACATTAACACTCCTAGCTCCAGAACTGGTTTTCCTGCACATGATGAGCTGAGCAAGCAGCCATTTAAAAAGCGAGTTGCAACTGTTTAAATTCTGAACATGACTTTTTTCCAGATAGTCTGAGCCCCCGATCTCAAATTCTTAGTTTAGGATTAAGGATTTATGTACTGAAGGCAAACAGCAGGTTTTCTCCTACATCCATTAGTAGTAACTCTCTTCAAAAGTGATGATACCAGCTTTGAATTTCAGGGTGCCTTTGCAAGCACAGGGATTAGGAATTCCTTTCTTTCACGTGTTCACACAGTCAAAGAGCTAAAGCTGTAAACAAAATACCCAGTTTTAAGAGACTCATAAAATTTGTAATACTCACGGGAAGTTGGTGGAGATTGGTTTTGCTTTCAGTGATCCATAAGACCATGAAATACCTGCACTGAAGTGCAGGTGCCATCTGTACAAGCACCATGCTTTCTTAGAGTCCCACTAGTGACATCAATATATTTCTGTATAATTTAAAATCCTAATGGTACTTTTCTCTGAGCTTTCAGAATACGCTTATTAAAGTCCTTTCCCCAAAGAGTAAAGAAATGGAGATGTTTCACTGTGAGCCTTTTGCACGGTATTTTTATGGTCTCTGGCTTCCATATGGGCAGAATTACCTAAACTTAGCTGAAAGTAATTTTATTCATAGGTGGATTTTGCAGGGAAGATACTTATATTCCTTCCTGAAAGAAGAGCTCTTGCCTTGCCAAATAAAAAAGAAAAATAACTGCTTATGCCTGGACCTGAGGTCACACCTGAGCCTGGTTTTCATACTGAAAAATGTTATAAGCTGGTTTGAAGTTTCAGAGTAGCTGATGACTAATTCAAATATGCTTAGAAGAGTATTTGAATTCTGCTGATTTTTCGTGTTCAGAATATAAACGTCTGCATTTGGAACAGGCAGGGACTAGGGAGCTTCTTGGCATAATCAAATATGAACTGTGAAAACATATTACAATTAGACAAGGTAGGGCTTCTTGTCAACTAGCTTAGCAAAACACCTATGTATATTTTTTGCTACCATACCTGCTAAAAAAAAGCCTCATTCCTATTGTCTAGACATAAACCGAGCAGGCAGGACCTGTTTTCAAAAACCATGAAAGAAGACTTGCTGTAATTATGAATATGCACCAAATATTTGTGGAAGCACATAGGCTTCCACACAGAAAAGAAACCCAGCTATTTCCAGAGAGAAGTATCCAATTTATGCAGGGAGTGTTAGTAAACAACGTTCATGCAGCTGTAAATCGTACCCAGGAGCTTTTTAAAGAAACAGGCTAAGTAACTTCCCGTAAGGCGTGTGCAGAGGTGATGCCAGTTCCCTTCTCTTAATACAAACCTACACTCCATTAACTCGAGGATGTAAAGGCTACCATAACGAGGTCTGTGGTTCTTTCATAGAGCGGCATCTGCATATCAATAAACTATCAAAGAACATTTTTCGGCACGGCTACTTTCTTTTTGGCTCTGTAATGCTTCCTCCCTAATCACCAGTAACGAGAGATCTCTTTACACAGATAGCAGAACTTTGCTCCTACCGCCTCTCTTCAGCGCCCTTCCTCAATTACCATTCCTCATTTGTTCTCTTCAACCTGCAGTTATAGAAATTGCTCCGCTGTTCCGGAGGCATCACTGAAGCTTCATTAGCTCAAGTAGGAGGCTGGAGAAGAGAGAACACAAGAAGGAGCTTTTGCTGAAAAACACCTGTCTGGGGTAATTAATGAGATTTGCCGAGAGGGGTGGGCTTTGAAATCAGGACGATGTGATTATATTTTGATTTGAAAGAATGCTAATGGTTTTCCCTCCATGTTTGTAAATGACCATTCATTTTCATAGCAGAACTAGGACGGAAAGCCCGTAGATTAATATCCTTGCTAGAAAGAAGTTCAACAACATGATTTCTATGAGGGAGGAGTAATTTTTCGTAACCCCAGCTCCCATGCAGTGGCACCAGCACAACTTTGCAATATAGACCTGGTCTTGAAAGAGACCTTCTCCATGCTACAGAACTCATTCTGCAAATAGATGGGACACAATGAGGAGTATTATTATATTTACTTCTGATGTGGGAATTGCAAACAAGAATAAAAACACTTCGCTAGCTGCCCTGGATGAGTGCCACAAAAGGGAAAAGTGCTCTCAGTTTCTAACACCACAAAGCTAGTCTTTCATGCAAGATTTCACAGATGTCCTTGTGGATAGTAGGGAACTCACAGCACTTCTGTGTTCCCTTAACCTTGACTTAAATCTCTTCCTTTCCTCCTCACCATTTGCACAACATACTTTTCTGCCAATATAGTTGTATTTGCAGGATTAAGGAATTATGGGGTTTAGAAAAGCAACTAGGAATTCTGCAGGGTGAAAGGTATTATCTGTCACCTGGTACCATCATTTTATTGAGATATAAAACTTTCATTGGCATTCACTTCAACAAACCCAACTACTACCTGGAAGAGGAAGACTTCCATACCTCAAAGGCAAGAAAACCCAGGTCTGTCCCTAAACCTCTTGTTGTGAGCTCAGGAATGGTGATGACTCATTAAATGAGCACCGTTTTTATTGCTACAGTCCAGGATGCATGAGCATTACTTATTACTAGGTATTTACAAACCCCACATTTTTACTCCATAATTTACAAGCTGCTTGCACAGTCTGGGTACAAAAGGGAAGTAACATTTAATCCAATTACCAAACATTATAGGTAGAACTATGCATGCACATTTGTGGGCGAAGAACAAGACTATTATTTTTCCATTTGTAAAATTCTACAACCTGAAACATTCTTTTAAACGACTCAGATGCACCACGCAGGACTTTTTGTTGTGTTGTAAAGGCTTTTCTTATACACCAAACACCTATCAATAATTCCTAGGACCCCCTGCCATAACATACAATGAGTATATATTAGAGACGGCAAGGAAAGGTCACGAAGGTACATAGTTGTAGTGCGTGTGTGTGCAAACACCACAAGTATCCCTCCTGTGCATGTAAATGCATAATTCATGACAATAGAGTTTTTATAGGCAGACTGTGCCCACAACTTAGGCATCTGTTCTTTTAAGCACGAAAGTGCATCTGTGATGCGACACTGACTTTTGAATGATTTTTAACACAATATCCTAGGATTTAGCAGCACAATTAACACTGAAGGAAAACTGATTGCAAAGTAGTTAATAATCTCATTCAAGATATGTCTGAGCATTCACAAACAACAAGCTCTCTGCTAGAAAGGCAACGACAGTTCTGACAAATTTTTTAGCTGTTAAGTAACAGCTCACACACAGCTTTAGTCATTAGAAGCTGTTTATTGAACAACAAACAATAATCAGAGTTGCACATATAATTCCTTGAACAGGAGGTTGCACGTACACCCTGCAGTGTTCATGAATTGATGATGGATTGACAAAGCAGAGCAATTACCCTCCATTATGAAAATAATTTACACTCTAAGAAGCACAAATGTAATAGACCGTTACAGCTAAAGCACTGTTTAATATCTCTGATACAGCTTGTATTCAAAATATACAGGGATAAAATAATATGTATAATACTTGCATGAAGCCCATGTTAAGCACTCAGAGAACTAGGAATTAAGCTGTTATTCAAGAGCTTTCATGAAAGTAACAAGTAAGAAGATCCTTTGTTGGTGCTGTTAATACTTTTAATCAAAATGAAGGTTGCAAAGTACTTTACAGAACTATATAGACAGAAGAATGCTGACATATAGCTAATTCTGGAGTAAGGGAAAGACTGAAGTCAAACATGCATGAATGATAGTCATTGCAAGTACACAGCAACAAGGTAAATTAAAACCTCAGCAACGGACCAAAATGCCCAACATATCCTTTCTGAAGTTCTCATTGGGAAGAACTCATGCAGACTGAAGTATGCAGAACAGTTCGTCTATTTCAGAAAGATAAAGAGCTGAAACCCCTTAGAAATTCCCCCTCAGAAATCCCACATATTCCTGACCTCTGCTTCAAAGTGACCATCTCAAAAATGGTTTCTGAGAGCATGGGTTTTATAGTAACTTCCTTTGAAAAAACTATAAATACAACCTTCCTTCATTCATCTTGAGAGGTTGCCCCAGCTGAAATACTGAACAGAAGACTATCAGGGAAATCAACTATTTAAGGTCATTATGATCAGCTCATCTTAATAACCATGTTTTCACCTCAGCAATTAATTCACTGAGTACTCACTTCAGTAGAGTGCCTTTCAAGCACAGCTTATAAATAGGGAAAATTTCTAATCAATATTAATCACTCACAACTGTGGCATGACAAGTTATCACATCAGCAGGTCATACAACAGAATTGCCTCCTCCACACCAAAGCAACACAAAACATGAATTTTAGTTAGCCTAAATGCCACTTGTACAACAATCTCTGAAGAGGTATTTGTGTGCTGACACGATCTACCAAACTGCCTTGGAAAAACAGATATGTTAGATATCAAAGACAAGAACAAGCATAAAATATTTTCTGAGAAAATCTGAACAAGTTCCTTCTTTATTCATTCATAGCATCGTAGGATCATTAAGGTTGGAAAAGACCTCTAAGATCATCAAGTCCAACTGTCAACCCAACACCACCATGCCTCCTAATCCATGCCCCAATGTGCCACATCTACACCTTTTTTGAACACCTCCAGGGATGGTGACTCCACCACCCCTCTGGGCAGCCCATGTTCCAATGCTTGACCGCTCTTTCAATAAAGAAATTTTTCCTAATATCCAATCTAAACCTCCCCTGGCACAACTTGAGGCCATTTCCTCTCGTCCTATTGCTAGTCACTTGGGAGAAGAGACCAACACCCACCTCACTACAACCTCCTTTCAGGCAGCTGTAGGGAGTGGTAAGGTCTCCCCACAGCCTCCTCTTCTCCAGACTAAACAACCCCAGTTCCCTCAGCCGCTCCTCATAAGACTTGTGCTCCAGACCCTTCACCAGCTTCGTTGCCCTTCTCTGGACACGCTCCAGCACCTCCATGTCCTTCTTGTACTGAGGGGCCCAAAACTGAACACAGTATTCGAGGTGTGGCCTCACCAGTGCCAAGTACAGGGGCACGATCACTTCCCTCTGCAATTATTTTCTCCATTAATATATAAGCACTTAGGCTTTACTAGCATGAAAGTAGGAATATAGCTATTTTTTAGCTTGAATATTCACTAAAAGCAAACTTCCAACCGTGCACTCATTCATCAAGCGACCTGGTTAGTTAAATGTATTATTGGTTTTGTTCCAGACTAAATACATTAGGAAATTAACTTCTGTAGCACTAACTTAATTTAGTCTTAATATACTATTCTAGAACTGTTCTGTGTTGATCAGTTTCATAAGCCACTTCAATACATTTAATAAGCATTAAAAGAATCACTATCTTTAGAACATTTAATTAGTGACACCTTACATGAATTAGCAACACCAGTTAATAAATTGTACACGTTACACATGGCAATTTTTGTTATTCATCCACAAATCAAGTTTTATTTACTGTGAAAAAAATCCTGAATGCCTTCCAAAAAAATAGGAGATATCTTCAGTCAGCTCACAGAAAGCTCCTAAACACTAAAACAGACTGCAATACCATGAAGAGGGTAAAATGGATAGTGGAGGATTTTGAGGAGGGCAGATATGAAGCAGCATGCTGAACTGGGCATCTCTTCAGTGAGTCGTGTATTTCTGTGCTTCTCTGCACCCACTTAGGTGAAGTACTTTGAACCTACAAATGCAAATATGACATATATGGTTAGCTGTAAGTTATGCTTGTACAAGGCACCTAGAATAAAAATAGTGTTACAGGACTAGCATTACACTTAATTTTTTCCAAATTCCAGGTCCTCTGCCTTGCCACAGATCTCCTACGTGACTGTGCAAGTCACTGGAGTCCAAATCCACACAGATATTTAAATTCAAAATTTCCAAAATTCAGTGGGACATAGGCATTTCCCAGCCTGGCTAGATTTGGACCTCAGCCTCTTGTGATTCAGTTTCTACCAGTGAAAGAAGGTTAATAAATCACTCTCAAACATAAGGTATTGTAATATTAAAAAAAAAGATATGATGTAAAACACATGAAATTTTCACCCCTCAAAGCCATTTTCCTAATGGCGATAAATTAGCTAATGAAGCTAGAAAATTTCAGTTGATATAGAAACAGAGATGAGTTAGCTTAGAAAATATATATATAAAAAATACATTTTTTACATCTATAGTTACAGGGGCCATAAGGACCTTGCACAGCTAGCATGGGACTTAACCCATAGCATAGATGGGCAAGCTTCAAAACCACAACTTCTGGCCCTGAAGTTATTAAAAATGTTACCAGTTTTTGTTTTTCTAGACAGACCTCACTGTCCCAATAATTGTTGATTTGAACTACTGTTTTAAACTTCCATTACATGTCTGGTGTGGGGGTGTGCAAATGAAGAAAATAAACATTTTCTAAAATAATGCAGTAAAAAAAAGTTGATTTAATACGGTGACCTTTTACCAGGTTATTTTTTAAATGTGATAAATGTGTGTCCTGTCTGGACAAAGCAAACTAGCTGCCCAAACTCATCTTCCTCATTTGTAAGAGAGGAAAACAACAGAAAATGAATAGCCACAAACCAGTATGATTTCATGAATAAGATAATCAAAATATGGATACTTCATCTGTAATATCACAGATGTCTTCTTGACAACCAGTGTTTTAGCAATTACATTGCCTCATGCAAATATTTTTCTTCATAAGCATTTTCCACTGTTAGTGGAAGATTAATTTATTTAGATTTAGACAGTGAATAGCTAACTTCTATCAATGGTTGATTAGTGTGTGTACAAAGGAAGCACTGGGTGGGGATTCACATGTCTTTGGAAAACAGTGATGTTCCAATCTCAATGGTAATTAAGCACTGAGGAACCAAATGTCAAGAATCAAATGAGAAATCTTTAAAACTATGACCAAGCTTTTCCATATGCTAAAATTGATCCCAAACCATAGAAGTTTTCTAAAATATTGACTCTTACCTACACATTAATTGACTATGGATTTCTCCAGTTGCAAAGACAAAAAGGCACCCACTGAGGATTTGAATAACAAAAGATAATTTGTTCTGCAGTTAGTTTTAGTCCTGCTTTTCAATCAGTGCTAATAAGTCTGGATCTAAGTGCATTTCTAAAGCATGCATTTTAAAAGGTGATTTAGTCTGTGTAAAACATTTTCAGCATATGTGAATGAGCACAAGGCTTTTCATGTTTTGTGTCTTATTTTACCCAATAATCATGACATAAAATAACAGCATTTGAGTATACTGCAATGTTGCATTCAGGTTAAAAAAAAGAAAACCTGGGCCTGGGTCACCACTGCATTATGCCAGAGTGACTCCAATTAAAATTAATGGAATGTTACCAGAATAAAACGGATTGTAACAAAGTAACCAGCCATAGCCATTACCTCTTACTAAAATTGAGCATGCAGACATGAGTTAGTTATTAAACCATAATTATGTGGTTTAGTAGTATGGCTAGTCTTTTATCTTCACTCATCATTCAGGAAATACATGTATCATACACAAACACCTTCATCTTGGTGACATAACAGTATAGCAATAAGCAAAGAATAGAGCCTAACCAAGGAATGCACACTTCAAGGAGTCAAAGCGGTATTTCATATAAGTAAGGACAGAGAAAAAAAAAAAAAACCAAACCTGTGGATAAGAAATCAGACGCTGTTAAGGCCTCCTTCGACAATTCTATTTCAGTCAGGAAAGAGGAGATGAAAAATTACTCAGTGGGAAAATGAAGGCCAAACACAATCTCAGCATTAAAAATCTCCCTGCCTTTGTCCTACCAGCTATGTTCTATGTCTCAGAAAAATGGGCACATACTACATAATAAACTTCAGAACTGCATAGAGAAAAATCGAGAGTGCAGCCTGAAGGTAGCTTTGTTCTATTATCAAGAGTTGCAAAATCATCCTTATCATTATTGGCACACATATATAACCTCCCCTCCAAATAATAATAACTGACTGGTCTTTTCAGACTTTTTATTCTTTTCAGACTTATTATTCTTTCCAGACCTCTACCACAGGCACAATTAATCCCTATTTAACAAGATGGGGAAACTTGTTAATGGGGAAGAGCACTGGAAACTGCAGTATGGAAGACAAACAGAAGAAAACAAAGTTGTTCTTTAAAGGCCAGGCAGACATCAATATTGCGATGAAGTTCAGCAATATCAGGATGAAGTTTTAATTTATATCAAGCCCATTTTCACAATGGTGGTGAACTTCATTATTAACGAAGTGGTCCAAAACTAAAATATAACTTTCACAGGAACGATAGGGCTGTAGACCTATCAAAGAGATCTGAGCTCCAAACTTACCTATTCTCCCTGCACACACCGTACAACCCACTACCTCTCCCAAAAAGCCTCATCTCTCATAACTTGTATGCACAACAACAATCTCCAGATTATGGGCTACGGTGTTGCCAAAAATAAGAGCTCCCAAAGTACAGTTAATCCTGCTACTAGTAAAAATCCATTTTTACACAACAATGATATTTGTAGAAAGATTAAGCCAAAGCATATATTGTCTTTTAATTTCCATTCCAGAGTTAACAGTTCAAACAACACATTAGCATTCCAGCAGCCCTTCTGCTCCCTATTTATGTTCCACCTGCCATTCAATTAATAACTCATTAAGTTGCACACCTGCAATGCACCTAACCTCTGGTCCCAACATTAATCTTACATTACAGGTGTCGGCTAATGAGCCCAGTTAGCCATATCCTGTGGAAGACAAGACAGCGAAGAAGTTAGATTGGTGTTCTGTATCCAGTATCTTGTACAAACATGTGCGAACTACAGCCAGGTCCCACTCTACCAGCAGTAGCATCTCTGGTTCATAGCTATTCCTGTAATGCTGTCATTTGAATCAATATTTAAAAACAACAGGTTACAAGTTTTTAAATGTGTTCAAGTCAGAGTACCTATTCACTCACCACAAATTTACTTAAAAATAAAAATCACTATGAAGCTTAAGAAATATGCATACAATAGTGAAAGAAGTTTTCCTTGCAACAGAAAAAGAAACTGAGTGAGATCTGACACTTCCAGCAGCCTTTACCTTTCATTGCATTTGAGCAACTGGTGACCTACTGCTACTTGAATATCACAACTCTAAGCATACCTATTATCAGAATGAATACAGGCAGGTATTACATAGCACCTGGCGTTGCATCCTGCATCTCTGGCCGCGTGCGGAGACCCCGAGCGCTGCTATCCGCACGGTCTCCCCAGTACTGGAAGCAGGGTGATGGCCAGCCTTGCTCTCCTCCCAGCATGGTACTGCAGCAGAGCAGAACCACTCAGTACAAGTTCAGCGAGGGTCTCATTTTTACTGCTGCCAGTTCAATTCATTGCAGACACATTCTGATTCATCTTAAAAAATATTATGTAATACAAAAAAAGTGCTTAATGAAACCGTATAAGTAAAATTGCAAAATATTGTATTGCAATACAGTATTGCAAAACATACCATGCTTAAACACACTGATTCAATGTTTTGTTTAATGTATTGCAATGACTCCTCAATATCCATATGTTTAAAACGTGTGGTCCTTTTTAATGCTTGTTTCCACATTAACATTTCATTTTCTTTTTCTGTTCAATTGTTATCACCTACACTTTCCAAGAACCTACAAAGGGGGAAGGATTGCAAATAAATATAAAAAAATACAATTAGCACTAAAATACTCTTGTAATCATGCACTAAAAAATATATTAAAAAGATGAGTACTAGAACTGTAAAGTGCTAAACAAAATTATGGCTCAAGCTTCTCTAGGAAATGTAAAATAGACTGGACTTCAATTCACATTAAAATAAGACTTATTGTCAGAATGAGAAATAAAATACCCCATCTCTTTCCTCCTGTCAACTTGAAAATCAAGGACACAACATCAGAGGTTTCAGCAGAGGAAAGCAAAAGCTAGTTAATGAAAGTCATGCAGAAGAAAGCCACCAAACCCCCTCCAAAACCTAAAGCAAAACAAGCCCACCCACCCCAACCCCAGAAAAAAAAAAAAAACAAACAGTGGGAAGAAATCCTATAGCACATCATTCTTCTTCTCTCTCTTAACCTGATTATTTTTCTTCTCTATTCCTAGACGTAAAACAAGTTTCCTTTGTAAGTACCTTATTTTCAGCAGAACCAGAGGTTACTCCTCAGTTCTGTACCTCATAATTAGAATGGGATGCAAGAGATCTTAATGCTAAAACTGAAGGAGCACTATGGAGAAACGTGACCCAAGCTATTAACTCGGTGTTGTGCTGAGCAGCACACAGCCACTCCTTTTGTTTGCCAGCAACATAGGGACATCCTAGCATGGGGTTACTTCACTTGGTATAGATGTATATTGACTACAGTAAATTCAAGCTCCTACAAACAGTTGTTCCAACACTAAAGCTGGAGCTATTTGGCACTTTTCATTGACAGATGAAGGAGTACATGCTCCTGTAAAGTCTCTTTGAACCCTACAAGCATGTGGTTGGGAACTTGGTACTGTCATCTCAGAACAGGCGGCTCAAATGTTAAGAACAAAGAAACTAATTATATGATCAATAGGACATTCTGTTAAGCTATCTAGCAACCTGCTGTGCTTTTTGCACATCACTACACAAAGTACTCTCCACTCCAAGAACTGAGGTTGCATGAGCACTAGGGAGTAAGGGTGAAAGCTAGGAGCAGAGGCTTTGAAACAGCCTCTGTCATTCTCAAAGACTGCCAAATGCTACAATACCGTCAGAGAGAGTGCAAAGTATTTGCAGGTATCAAATGTTCTGCAAAGAAGCTGCACCAGCTTTTGTGTTCAGGCAATCTTCTCTTGGTTTTATTAGATGTGGCTGAAAAACATGTAGCAACAGAAGGAAAAACAACAGTGAAGCCTGAAAATGCTACACAAAACCAAAAAGAAGGACAGAACTGAATATTAACTTCTACCTAATTGGGTTTGGTAAATCTCAGGGATTACAGAAGTATGAAACAAAACATGAGAGTGACTTTGGGATTTAATATTTGTTGTCATTTTTTCCTGATCATACTTACACCACTATCACTGCTTATAATGCATTGATTACTTTCCACACCTGATCACAGATAGAAATACTCAGAATGTGAATTTAGGAGAGGTAATTACCTGTTTTTCCCTGTATTTTTATTTAATAATTCAGGCATTTGAGTCGACCTTGCAACTTTTTCAGAATAAAAACCTGCTGCTCTTAAGAACAAGAAGGGGTATGCACTTCCTTTCTTATACATGCAAAGTTAGTTCTAATTCATAATCATGATCACAGAGCTGACTCCAACACTGATACAGCAGGAGGATGTGAGTTGAGCTTTACTTTAGAGATTGAACAAGACTGCCCCTTTCCAGTCATAGGCAGTCCATCGTTCATGGAAGCCGAGAAAGGCAGCCTTTTAAGGATACACCATCAATGAGATGAAATCAAACAAAACCTGCAAAGTGACAGAAGCAGAGAGAATTATCACCTTCGCTGTAGTGTACAGAAAGTAGTTAGAGGCTACAGCTGATTTTTTTTTTTAAAGCCACCAAGTAATTCCCACTACCACTGATTCAGCAGAAAACAGCCAATTTTAGTTTAAACATAATGAAATCCTTATTTGTAAGCTAACAAAGCTTAACCAAACACAAGTGATAGATGCATGTTTTATAATGCAGCAAACTGTCCTTAAAACTTAGCTACTGAATTTCCTGAAAAAACAAAGCCAAGTTTACAAACATCGCATCTTCTATTTTATGATGGTGCTAATGAGTTTACTTTGTATTTCATTGATGTGACAAAGTATGTGCAAGGTCTCTAATTCCAGATTGCTGGTTTGGAAGGCAAAGTTAATCTGCTTTAAAATCAGGAAACTTAAGTAAAGGCTGAAGAACAATTATTTCTCTTGACTACTTAAGTATTTGTGTCTCAGCATTCCACAAGTCTTTTAGGGTCCCTTATGGAAAAGCTTAATAATGTGTTTTGATAAATTTTTACTTTTCACTATCAAAATAATCATCTTTTACACAGAATATAATCACAGTATACAGAAGCAGCTCTTCTTTCAGCATGAGAAGAGGGCAAAGACCCACTGTTCTAAATGAAGATTTCTGAATTCCTAGAGAACAAAATTTAACAACACTGTCCACAAAATGACATAGTAAAAAAAATTAAAAAAGGCGGGGGGCTGGGGAGCGGGGAAGAACTGTATTTTTCTTATTTGGAATATCTAAATCTAGGATTTCTCAGAACATTGCTTGAGATTCCTCCAGGAAACGGGAGAACTCAGAAGTGAGTCTCAAATGACTGTTCCCTGGCTAGTTTATACAGTTACTTAGCTGTTGCAAGCATTTAAAGATAGTTAATTATTTACACTAACAAGGAAATAATTTCAATCATTAATTGCAGCTGTTTCATGCTCCACCTCCCTAAAACCACTGAGCAGCTGCACCTCCTGAGAAGAAAAAAAAAACCCCAACCAAACAGAAGAGTTTAAGAGAAGATGACTGACAGTGGTTATGGTATAAAGACAGACAACCATGGGACTACCTTATTTTTATTTTAGAATTTTTGATTAGTGCAAATTGAGAAGTCACTTCACTCCGATTCAGAAAGCAAGCCAGCATCTTCCGCAGGTCCTGAATTTCAGTCATTTCTACTAGATAGTTCATTATGGAATGAAGAGAATGCTATCTAATGCCAAACAAGATCCAGGTTTCCAATTCAACAACATCAAGATTACAATTTTCAAATTTTGTTGTAAAACACCTGAGACACCTCAAAGGTGAGCAAACAAACAAAAAAATCTTTCCAATGCAGCAGTCCAGGACAAATCCACATGCTGTGCCCCATGCATTTAAAAAAAACCAAAATCCAAACCCCAACACACAGATGCCATCTAACCAAATTATGATTTTTTTTTTTTTTCTTCTTCCAGTACAGTTCACAGTAGTTCTGGTTCCTACCACTTGACTGGGCTTTGCCCTCGTGATTGTTCTGTCTTCACATAAGTGTCATACAGTTCTCTCAAATGCAACAACAGTTCCTCTAGGTTGTCTCCTGTCAATGCAGACAATGCAATGACCCGGTCATCTATCTGCTCTTTAAGGAGTGGCAGATTGATCCTGGACTGAGCAAGATCAATCTTATTCCCAATGACAACACAAGGCCTCTCAGACAATCCTTTTTTATATTGTTCCAGTTCATATTTTAAGTCTTGCAGCTGAATCCATGGCTGAGACACAGAGAGATCCACCACGTATAAGAGAAAGCGGCAGCGTTCAATATGCCTTAGGAAGGCCATCCCGAGGCCCCTGTTTTGATGAGCACCTTTTACCAGGCCAGGAATGTCAGCAACTACAATGGGAGAAATTTCACAGTGAATCCAACATATCCAATGACAACAACAAAAAGCCCCCTCAAAACCCCGTCTTTTACTGGCCAGTGCAAGTACTTTTAGAATTACATCTCAATGCATCAATATTAAAGCATACCTCAAGTTAAGTTTGGCTGCTATTATCTTCTATTCAAAGAATAACCCAGGTGACACAAGTACACACAACCTACTACAATTCTTACCTGCTACTTGTTCATAGTCTTGATAGTGGACAATGCCGACGTGGGGATTTAGGGTTGTGAATGGGTAGGCAGCCACTGCTGGCTTTGCATTGGAGATTGCTCTCAAAAGCGATGATTTGCCAGCATTGGGAAAGCCCACCTGGAATACCAACACTCATGAAAGCCACAGTTCTAGGTTAATCCCAATTTAAAAAAGAAAAAAAAAAAAAACAACTTGTAAGCTTTCGCAGATGTGGCAAGGTTCTTCCAGCATGAATATAACATTAATTTTGCATACTTACTTCTGAAAATCATGCTGGTTTCCCTTTTTTGTTTCTCCTAAACTCTGTTTTATTTATAAGTGTATTTTCTCATAAACATTAAATAGGTCAAACATAGAAGGGTCCCCTTAACTTTTTTTGTACCATCTCAAGTATTTACTTTGTTCAGAGCCAAAAGGATATATACCATAAGATCTCTTTTACCCTGAAATAATGTTATGACACTTTGCTCTGTACTTCCCATTTTATCTGTGTTTTCTAACTCTGATGTACTCTTTTCCAAAAGAATTCAGAATTGGCTTTGTCCCCAATTCAGCAACATAATTTGGCCTGTAAGTAACCAGAATGCCTACAAGTTTGGGATTTTCATAGTCTCATCATCAAAGAAATAAATTGAAACTTGGCCTTCTGGGGAGAAGGCAAGAATTTAAACAAACCTATCCCAGAAATGAAGTTACTCTGGGATATCCTATAGTTGACATACGATAGCTACATAGATGATCAATAATCCCCAGATGAAAGTAGATCAAATTTAAGTTCTCCTATTTGCTGATGTCAGACACTCTGAGTTCTTGAGGAAGTGAAGTACAGAACAAATTCATCTCAGATTTCCAAATTAGTGCCAAAAATGTAAGAAGTGGACCAGAGCGTCCAGCTGGTCAGAGAACTAAGTGTATTGAACCACCAATGCCAATTCTTTTCTCAGTCTCCGTATAAATTCACAAAATTCTGCTAGACCAGACAGTTATTCTGCAGTTGTTGAACTTCAGCAAGAACTCTTTGCAGCAAAGCATAATTTTAACTGCTTTACCAACTGGTGTTAAAACATTTCCATACTTAAAAATGAAAACAGCTTAAGCCCTAAATTGACTTAGCATTCATGTCTAAATAGTATTTTTGTTTCAGAGGATGCTAAACCTGGAACTAACAAAGTCAAATGTTTAATATCTGTAAAAAGAGAAATATAGGGATGAAACAGAAGATGATTTGAACTTTACCAATTTTCTTTTTTTAAAAAAACAAGAAAACAAACTAATTTAGAAGAACTCTCCATACTGTACTGTTTGTTCATCTGCAGAATTGGCAGACAAAGCCTGCTGTACATCATCAGTGAGTCTGTTAATCACTGATGAATCTTGGACATTGCTTTTCTATATATAGCGTTGATTTTAGCAAAAGTAGGATGACATGAAGTAGCAAGAGAGTGACAGCTCTGCAAATCACTTTGGACACCCTTCTACCAAGTAACAGCAAGAAAGCATCGAGTTGCATCTCTAAAAAAGCAGGCCAAAAGGCTAACAAAAATGTTACCAAACATTATTTCTTCCGTCAGTCAAGTGTCATCCTACAATGATAAGGAAGTTGGAGAACCACAGTGACACTCACCAATCCTGCATGAGCTGTTGTCTTGAGCTCCAGATGAAGGACCCTTTCCTGACCTGGCTCTCCTGGAGTAAATAATGTTGGAGCTCGGTTTTCATTGGAAAGAAAAAAGCGATTACCTTTCCCTCCAGCTCCTCCATAAGCTGCAACATACTCTTCACCATGTTGAGTGAGGTCAGCCACAACCTTCCCATCCTCCTTAACCAATGTACCTACAGGGACCTTAAAGTAAAGAGAGACGCAGGCATTACACTGAAGCTCAAACTCTGCAGCAGAGCTGTCTTCAGCAGATGCTTTACCAGCTTATTCCAATCTGTAGAAAAATCATTCCTCCATATTCTCAAGCTGGGGAATCCAAAAAGAGAAGCGTACTTCATGAGGCTGACTTTCTGGACCCAAACAGCACTGTCAGACATTTACACTTCATTAAAATGTTAACAGTACCATAATCCTCTTTCTCTCCTTTTATGCAAAGAAGCCTAAGCACAGTAGTGAGCTAAGAAACATATTGTAGGTGTGCACCAAAACAGGCACAAAAAGTATGAAAGAAAAAAGTCTGCTCCTATTTAAGAAGTTCTGTGTTCTGATTGCTCTGGTCATATGACCCAGAAGTAAAGCAAATCAGAATCATATTTGTTTTGGCCAGATGTACCTTCCAAAGAAGTCTAATTTTTACAAACAATTTAAAGCAGCTTGATCTGCCTGTGTGCCAACCAGCCCTGTCTCAGCAGAGCCAGCACACAAGGCTCCCTGAAAAAAAGCACATGAGATTTTTCTGACAATAAGGTCATCCAGCTTGAAAACGAGCAATGTTAATACAAAGCTAACACACTAGCATGCAACCTTAATTTACTTACTTTAACATACACATATGCACCATTGGCTCCGTAACAGTTTTTGCTTCCTCCTTTCTCCCCATGAAAACCCTGATAGAAAGGGAGGACTGAAGAAAGTGATTTCGTTTGCTGGTCAGCTGTAAAGCAAAATACGCATATTTTAAACACATTGTGTTAGTAAGAACAGGCACAGAAGAGCAACCTTTTGACTGTTCTCTCCCTTTTTGAATACTGCATGAATGCATGCCCTATTTACTGTCTCAACAATAACATACCAGGGAAAACTAATATATAATGTAAGTTGTGATGAAGTTTAACTGCCTTTACTTAGGTTTATTAACTACGCACTTTATTATGTGGTCATGCCAAAATCAACCATTACAAAATACTCTGGAAAATTCATTTGCTAGATTAGCAGATTTTGCAGCAGGGTGGTGGCAAGCAGCTTTATCCATCTTAAGAGTAAAATCTGATCAGATCATAGCCTTATCATAACACAGTCAGGCACCAGCCACTAAAATGTCTGCAAAATATCTTGATTTTCAAAATGCTTTCTAAGGCTGTCAGTGTCATTTATATCCCTGTTACCACAGCTCAGGACAAAGCTTAAAAAGCAAAGACATCTTGTACAGAAATAACCATTTTAACATTTTTGACATTTACATTTACCTGCTCCCACCATACAAACAGTGTATTGTAGGGTTGTTTTTGCTGGGGGGTGGGGTGTTAAGCGATAAGACAACATGAAACAAAACAGATTTAGTGAGTTTTACCTTTCAAAATTACATGACCTCCATCACCTCCATTTCCACCACCAGGACCTCCAAATATTTTTCTGGGTTCACTATAAAAAGAATGACCTCCTCCTCCTCCTTGTCCTCCAACCACATGCACTTTCCGGTGATCCACAAAATAGCGTGTCTGTAACAAGGGTGGGTTTTGTACCCTTTAAGTACAGTTTATCAGAGTCATCTTCCAACAACTTGATTGTTCTGCAGAACTTAGTAATATGCAGACCTGCTATTTTTAGTCATTATGAGTTCCATTCAACAGTAAAAAAAAAAAAAAAACCAGAACTCTGCTGCTATTCACAGATCAACTAAATACAGCATACTAAGTATAATAATAAAGAAAAATATCTCATTTTTCAAGTATTTTTAAGAACGCCCTTAAAAGTACACGTTGATAAAAGGCTACGTTGATATAAGCTAACACAGCAGCTCAGATTTCGCATTAAGGGAACTAATAACAGGAAAAGTATCCTTTTAATACAGTTATATACTGCTGACAGGTAGCTCAAGACAGCTGCCACACTATAAACCAAAATCACTCAGTAATTGTGTCCCTGCTCATGAAAACAAAAATTTAAAAAATTATATACATAAACTTTTTACTTCTTTAAACTGAACTGAAATTTGCGAAAAGGACATAGTCCATGTGTGGGAGGGATATGCTCATACTGATTCATGCTTTCTATACCAGGTGATGAAATTAAGGCAAACTTCAATCTTCTAACAATTAAGAAAAGTACTAAAGACAAAGAATAGGAAGTATTTGCAAATAGGATATGCACAAGAAATCTTAATATATGCCACAACCAGTTGAACAGGGGGTAAAAAAGATATAGTGTAAATAGAATCACAGATCTTGTCCCTATTTCTGACATGAACTTAATATTTGACTTCTGGCAAACTAGTTATGCTGCACTATGTCTCAGCTTTTCTATCAGCAAAATAGGTTTGATGATATTTACCTATCTCTAGGAGGTGGGCTGAAATCCCCAAGTGAAAATATTAAAGAAGTACATTCATACAGGTAGGTGAAATTGTTTACACATCGGGATGAAAAGAGAAAGTGTGAACTTGACTGTGGTAACATTCAAATTCTGTCAATTACTAAGAGACTTCATAATGAGAGAGAGCAATAAGGGTCAGTTTCATTAAATAGCCCAAGCAGTATGCGAGGGAGAAAGTTTTATTAGTATTATGATACTAAGATAAGCAATTGAAAAAAAATCCTAACTCCTGATAATTAAAGTTATACTATGACCAGTGATTTCTTAAAAAGCCTCTTTTAGAAAAGTATCTGGCACCACCACACGGCGAGACAGAAAACTCTCGCTTTAAATGGGAAGTGATTTATCGATCATTAGAAAATAAGATTTGCCATAGACGCATAATTAGAAGAACATGAAGTTGTTTTAGGACCTTGCAGTTTCTCTGACATAAAATGCCGTCTGCTTGACAGCTGACTACTATGCAAGACTATAAAAACAGTGAGAAACCCCCCAGTATTTTAGCTTTAAAGCTATGTCAGACTTTTTGCTTTCTCGACCTATGCATGCTTTCAGCCCAAGCGGTGCTGCGGCTAAAGGCACGCTGACGGCTACTACAACCCTTCTGAACACCGATAATGTCAGATAGCAGACTTATTTCCTCACTAGTCACAAAGTTAATCAGATTTTAGAAAAACGGTCCCTCACATCAAGAGCATGTATTTGCCCACTCTGAAGAGAGAACGGCAAGGGGCAGGCAAGCTGTTTTCTAACGCGTGCCTCCCGGTGACCGCCCAGCAAGGTGACTGCACTGCACGCAAACAGCTGATTTACTCAAGAACCTACCAGTTTCCTTTCCGAAATGACTCTTTTTTGCCTCAGCCGCCTGTTCTTTGAGCACCTCGCGCAGGTTGTGGAGAAAGTCGGCTGCCGGCCCCCCGCCGGCAGCGGCACCGGGCTGAGGAGGAGGGCCGGCCTCCACGGGGCCCGGCCGCC
>WAAD01007354.1:72716-91888 GCA_013389945.1 Fregata magnificens
CACCCCTCAGCCCGCGGGTTCCCCTCAGGCGCCGGCGGTCGGCCCCTGCCTCACGGCGGCCGCTCCGGGGAGCGCGCAAAGGCCCGTGGTGCTTGTGCCCCAGCCCAGGGTCTCGGGGACGCGGCTCGCTCCCGTGAGGGCCGAGTTAGGCCGTGGAAGAGCATCGCTGCGCACACCGGAGCTGAGCGGTGCGGAAAGGCGGCGGGAAGCCGGGGAGGCCCGCGTTTGGCATCCCGTCCCCTCAGGGGCGCGCTCAGCGTCCTGCTTCGGCCTCAACGGCGCTGGAAGTCGCTGTCCCCCCCGCGAGCCTGGAGTGGGCTGCGGCAGCTGAAATCACGCGTGTGCAGGTGCCGCCCGTGGGGCTTGCCGAGTGGCGGGCGGGGGTCTCGGCCCCTTGGGGAGCCCTCCGGCGCCATCAGCCGGCGTGCCACGCGTCCCCGCTCCGCGCTGTGAGGTGAGCTGTTAAGGACGTACATCCACCCTGCGCGCGCAGAGCGTCCGAGCTTTGCCCATCACGTAATTTAAAAGCTGGGACAAGCCTTCGTCATATATAATTATCTATGAAGTGTATCGGAGAAGTGGGGGAGAAGGTGCAACTCCAAAGGATCCCTTTATCTGTTGTTTCCGTTCAAAAGTCTGTGTCATAAGAAAAGTACCACCAACGTCATTTTCAAATAATTTTTAACCTAAACAATTTTCAAGCATTCTGTATTACAAAACAGAAAATGATACAATTAATGGAAGAAGTCAAAATGCTGGCATCACTTTGTTTCCACATCGATACATAAAAATGGACAACACATTAAATAAACATTTTGTTATTAACAATTAGAAATATTAACACCAAAAATCATGTATAAATTAGGAAATAAATGTACAAACTATTTCCAAAGTGCTCTTTCAAATACATTATATACACAACATTCAAGAAGTTCTTAATGTAAGACATTTCAGATTGATGTAATGTTGCTGTTTCATTTGAAGTGGTGTTCATATTCTCTCAGAAGTATTTCAGCACTTTCAAAAACCACATAAAAGGCATATTTCCAAGCTGGCAAAGAGCAATATTGCATTCTTCTGGCTACCTGTAATATTACTTTATTGTAAAGAAAACAATTTTACTTCCTTTCTGTTCATTGCTATTTGAAAGTACTTACTTGTATGAAAACACCAGCAGGAAAGACGAAAGAAATGAGGACTGGCTAAAACAATGTCTTCTATTTTATCAGTAGTTAAAATTATTAATGTAGCAAGGCCAGTAAACTCTTTAGCTGTCCAGTTAAAGACTGTCCTCTACAGGAAAATAAAAAGTAATGAATTGAGAGATCTTTTATTTTCCTTGTGGTCTTGGTTTTTCAAAATATAAAGTACTAGAACTCAAAATCTCATAAATACACCAGACAAAGAGGAGGAGAAAATCCTACAGAGGGTGTACTTACTCTATATTGTAAATTTGCAATTAATCTCATATTAAAAAATGCTTGTGGAGTATAGTCATCCTAGTCTTTTGCCTCAGAGAAGTTTGGACATGGTATTTTGTTCAGCACTTATGTAAGTACTTTTTTCCGACACTTTATAAGAACATATAAAACTGAACAGAAGTTACTTACATTGTTCATACTGGCTTTTACATACCACTAGTTTTTATTTCTAAGTTCTCCCTCTATAGGTATTCTCTCACTGGTTGACCCCATTAATAGTTCCCCTCTCCATATGCATAATATTGTTTCACAATTAAAGCTGAATTTAGTTGCTTATCTGCAATAAAGATGGATTTTTTTTCTTTTACTTCTGAACTATTTCTGTCAAGCTACAAGAAAAAAATAAAAGTGATGATGAGCTGTAAGAACAGTTGACCAAAAGATTTGACAATATTTATGGTTATAATGCTTGCTGGAAAATCTGAGCAAGGGCAATGGAAGAATCAGAAATAAAGAAGGATGCCAGCCACCTGCTTGCGGAATTTGGCATGAAAATATATATGTGAGTTATAAAATTTGGAGTAGCATATTTAAGACTGGGGTTTTGCCAGATGTTTTTCTCAGCTAAGCACAATATGAAGCAATATTGACGTCTAGTAGGCTGACACTGCAGATCTCAGAGCTCCCTTCCATTTTTCTTTCCACGATAGAAATACCTTAGTTTACGTGGATATATAAAAGGTGCCTCTAGTGATTAACATTTCCTTGAATATAGGTTTTGAACCTCTTTCTGTACCTTTTACAATGGAAATGTGGATTTACGCAGATTATTGAATTATAAGGCTTGGGTAGTTAGCCCTGGTAGGTATTGCAGAAGTTGCAGTTAATTTTATCATATAGCATAGAACCGTCTTCACATAAGGAATGTATCCATCCCCTTATTCTTAAGGAGTAAAGTTAAGAGCCATGGATTTCAGAGGCTAGCAGGTAATCTTCAATGCATTCAGTTCAAAAAAGATCAATAACCTACCACAGGAACCTCCCTGGACTGAGATATGACTGCATGGCTTTGTATTGAGCCAGACTGCAGAATAACCTGGCTGTTTTCCAGAACGGGGCACAACTGTGATCAAATGATCCTAAAGCTATTTAGAAACATCAAGAATGGGGCAGGGGTAAATGAAAAACTTCTGCATTGTATCAACATACAGTACTATACACAGCACCAAATATCAAACCATTAAAGCATTGTCTTGTTACCAGTAGTGCACTGCTTCATATCCAGCATGAAATGAACACTGTTCACATACAGACGCTGCTTTGTGCTAAGGGGTAACCAACATATTACAATTAATCAAAACTGCCTGTACATCCAGTTCAAAAGATGGAGATACTATTGAAATGAATCTGACACAGGATCGTATTCTTTTATTGCTGGTAATTTCCATATTGTCCCTATAAAGAGAAAGAAAAATGTTGGAAAATAATATATCAGAGGTTTACAAACTGTGAGTTAGACAATTTCTTTTGGTCTATGAATTTTGAAAGACCCACTGAAGTATCACCAATATGCCTGCACCAAATTATCAGATAGATTTATATGCAGAGCTAACAGCTAAATCTGCTTTTTCATAGCAGAGATTTAGACAATTTACCTGCTCATAGCCATAAGGCCTCTGTTGCTGAGCGGATGGGCCTGTCTGAGAAGCTCTGTAACTTCCATATTGCTGCCCCTGTCCCTGTTGGTAGCTGGAATACTGTGAAGAGGCTCCTTGTGCAGGACCTGAGAAGACAGTGAAATCTATGACTAAGGCTTGATTTGCTAGGGGGAATTCTTATGGTTAATGTAATGTCAAACATGATGGTAACAAAGTAAGCTCTGCAAGTATGAACTGTGAGTAAATTTTGCCTAGACCTCCCCTCTAGCTTTACACTGGAAAGTGTTAATACTAATAATGATCTAGTTGCAGCAGTGTGAAATTCCATTCAGTTTTTAAACTTTGCTCAGGAAATGTGAAATACTTTTAAGTGATTTGCCTCTCCGAAATCTGTATTGGCACAGCTCAATTTTTACCTGTATGCAAGCTACCTGGCCTTTATTTTGGTAACAATTGCATGTTTAACTTCCTACTTAATGTGGCTGTGCCACCATAAACACTGCTGACCAGGCAGAACCTAAGAAATCTCTTGCATGTAATTTTAAAAAACACGTAAATCAGACACACAACTGTATGGGGATATTGATTTCCTTTTATTTGGGACTGTATATTCTGTGTATAGACTGCTGTGTCCACTTACTTTTTAGCATTATTGGTGGATTTTTATGAGAGAGAACCTTTAAAAAGAGGAGGCCAGATTTTAACATCATAAACTGAATTTTGGGTTTAATTTCACAGAATATGTCTGGTTTGAGTAGTCCAAATTATCTACTGGCACTGCAGAGTCAGGTGTTAATAATTTAATTAACTTTTTAGGCATGTGGGTTCTATTTCATGAGATCTTACATTTCTAAAATGGATTTGCTGTTTATATCAACATCAGTTTATCAAGTTTGGTTAACATTGCCAGTTCAAGGTCAAGTACCATCACATTTGGGAGATGCAGCAGAAATCCCTTGCCTTGAAGCTAGTATTTAGATTATTCCAATCTCTCTGGCCCCCGTTTTTGTACTAAATTACCTGAAATGGTTTCTTTCTCCCAAAGGCTGATGATACATACAAGATGCCTCCAATCGGTCAGAAAACTCAAAGACAGCCATCACTCTTGAATTCTTTTGATGGCAGCAGGGAGATCTGCCACTGGTGACCTGAAGGGTTCGAAAGCCCTGCGCCAGTGCTAGCTGCATGTTCAAAGCACTTCCACTTTTTTCCTTTCGCCTCAGTCCCTCACCAAGGAATAAAACCCCTATGATGTTGCAAGAAATCTAAGTGAGGGAGTAGTGATTCTGTGGACTGTTGATGTTATTTTTTCATGTCACTTGCAGAACTATTAGATGTGTGGGAGGCCTGAGAATCCAGGCAGTCACCTCCTGCCGACACCTACCACGAAGTCAACATGAGGCAAAAGTGTACTCTCTAACTTTCTAATTTTCTTTCAAAAGAGAGAGGGATTCAGGATGCTAACGTAACAGTATGGAATGCAGTGCTATACTAATGTATGTTACTGCCCAGAATCCCTTTACATGCGATGCTCTTTGGCTAGTTTTGGTATGTGGTTGTCCAAGGTTAATCAAGGAAATAGTTTACAGCACATTTTAGCTTAGGAATGGAGGCATCAGGATGAAGTATTGCAAACACTTGACTGCTCAGTGACAGTTTTCTTACCGTATCCTTGCTGCTGTCCTGGATAACTTTGTTGATTTGGGTATTGCTGCTGGGAATATGTTTGCTGTTGTGCAGCTCCCTGTTGGTATCCTGCCTGCTGCTGGCTGTACTGAGAATTTCCTAAAGAGGGAAAAATTGAAATAGTTTGGTTATAGATGAGGCAGGTATTTCACTGTACATGTGGATCTTAAGGAAAACAAAGGTGTAAGGAGCCTTGGTCTGGAACTCTAGACAAGTACTCTTTTCAGATGTAGATGGTGGCATTTTGCCAGTTAGGATGTTTATTTCTTCCGTGATTTTTAGTTCTTTTGAGCAGGAGAGATTTATACACATCACTAAACAAACAAAAAAACAAGCAACCTGTTCCCCAAAGGATGTTTTTTTACCCCAGAAGTGTTTCAGAAGACAGACACAGAGTCACAAAGATAAGGGTGCCAGGGTAGATAGCCAATTTCTCAAGAAGCCCTCCCACTGTATTTTCTTCCAGATAATGATGTTTATTCATATATCCCGGAAAGACCACTTATCTAGTTGTTACTGGTATTTTTTGAAATACCTATGATGGAAATTCCATTTGCAGTATCCTGAAACAACAAAATGAACAGAGACTATACAGACGACATCGCCTTTCCTAAATGCCACCTCGCTGTATCATAATTAAGTTAATATTTTGCAGTTAATTTAGAATTCAGATATCCTAATAGTATCACTGAATTTACTGACATACTACTGTTGAGAGTTTTTTAGTGGTAGAATTGCAAACTCATAGTATTGGTGATTTTCAAGGATTAGTTGCATTTAATCCATTGTTTTTCACAATTTGCAAGGTGAATTAAGTAAGATTAAAAAAAGTTGGTCCTGGAATTGACCAGTAGGCTTTCTTACTTTAGAGAAATTTCCATTTATAGCTGCCATTTTTTTCCAGCTCTGAACGCCATTTCTAACTGCAAGCACGTTAGTTTACCTTTGTCAGCATAACCGTTTACTTTAATAGAGCCGTTTTTATTTGCATTCTATAAAATGTTTGTTAAATGGTTTTGTAAGAGTGGAGGATACTGATATCCCAGAAGTCTTTTCTCTTACTGCAAAAAAAGTTCAATATCCATCGCTATAATTCCACCTGCCTCGGCTACAATGGAGGATCATTTTTCTAATGAATATGAGGCTACGCACAAGTTGTTAGTGACCCCACAAGGCTGCACGGCATGACTGCCTCACAATACAGTTACTGACATGACACTGTGTATACAGTCTGATATAGTCTTAGTATAAAAAATGCTGTACATAGCTAAATCCTATTTCCTGGATACTCCTTAAGTAATAGCTAAGTAGCAGTTAGTGATGCAGAAATTGCAAGTCATATTTTACATTTTCATAAGCATTTCATTAGTATTTCAGGGGATTAGAGCTTTGGTTTACAAAGATTAGCAATATATTTTCCTACCTCCTTCATAATAGTGTTGTGTAGAGTCGTCAAATGACCTGTCATAGCTCTGCTCAGTATAGGATGACTGCTGATAGGCATAATCACCATGTCCTACAAGGAATTGCAAAGATTTATCAGATACATTGTTAATATAACTATAGATATATTGTTGAATGATTTATTATGAAGCTGCTTATGCACAAAGATGAGGCTCAGAGGAAATACAGACCACTTAGATAGGAGGTCAAATACCTGGCAAGGAAAGTCACGCCTATGGATAAATCTCTTGCATTTACTAATCCAAACTTGGCTTTCTGCTCTTTTTGAAGCAGTTTGGATAGCAGGGTGCACTGGTGCGTATGTTTTTGTACCAGGCTCCCGTGCCCTGGGATTAGAATTCTCTAGCATTTAAATGGAAAATGAATCGTAATGGGTTTGCCATGTCCTTGGATGTGGCAGTCACGCTGGTCTACACTTTAGCAGTATTACAGTGACTACAGCTCAGAGGAATTACCGTCTGGATAATATTGCTGATTCATAGGTTCTGATGAGCCTTGTCCGTGACTGTACTGTTCACTGTAATATTCTTCCTGACCCATGTACTGCTGTGAGGAACCTGCAAGGCAAAGGCAAGAGAGAGCAAACTGAGCCCGTGGACTCCTAAGGGATGTTTTTTTCTTATCGAATTTGTTTTTAAGAAAACAGCATTTACGTCTGGATAAGTAAACAAGCTATGTATGTTGAGAGCAGTTTCAAAGATGTCTTGCTCACTAGAAAAAGGAAATAAATGTGTATTCTCAGAAAAAGCTGGCTGAAATTGAAATTACGCAACTGTCAGTAACAAGTCCTAAACCCACTCACTTCTGTGGCAATACTGAAAGTAATTGCTACATTACAGCTACTAATCTGAGTTATTAGAAAGCACAGGAATGTATCCCATGCTCAAGAACACAGTCAGAATGAAATATATTTTAATTAATGTATTAATTTGTTTCTTAGCAAAATTCAGTTCATGTTAGAATCAGTCTAGCAGCTTTATTACCTCTTAGAACTTTTTCCAGAGAGGTCTTAGAGCATGGTAGTTATCCTCTGGTGTTTTCCTTTCCTTGGCCTAATTTTTCATACTAATTGCTGGCAAACTATATCTTCTTTGCAGAAATGTGTTCCTTGTTAACTGTGCCATGTTACAGCTGATCCAATACCATTTGAAAGAATTGAAAAGATTCCCAGTGGCTTGAGCGAGCTGTATATGAAATTGTTCATCTTTTCTTTAGAGATATATCCCTTTTAGACAGAATTATTTTTCTAAACACCTGAAATAATTAAATAGATAAATTTTGAACATAGATTAAAGTTCATCTGATTGTCACGATACTTCCACCATTCGACATTTCCTGTGTTCTCAGATGGGATTCCCTGTTCGTAAATGTGACTTGGCAATTTTGTTGACTTACCTACCCCACAGGATGGACTGAATATCGTCAATCTAATAATAATTATATCAATAGTCTAATAATAGATTTTACCTTGCTGCGAAGCTCTGTAAGGGCCCATTGGTCGCTGACCCATCATGCTGTTGCCTTGGTTGCTCTGACTCATCATGGCAATGGAGGACTGCCCCTGGTAATGCTGGCTCCCTCCTTGCGCTGAGTTGTAATGTGATGTTGCTGCTTGCTGGTGCATCATGGAGACTACAATGCACATGGAAAATACTGTTTTCTAAAAGGATGTGACAGTTCTCTCCCTAGTCTCTTTGGAAGCGAGTTAAAACCTTCAACTAACATGCATCCTGATAATTCTGTGAATTTTCCACAGGGGGAGATGTTTTCCTACTACATGTATTTAACTCTTTTGCACTGTAATCCAGAAAGGATGTTATTACATATCAGTTCTTGCCATTTGCTTCAGTCAGACATTTAAAAATACACCTAGCCTTGATTATTGTTAGTTTATTTAAAAGAATGTGATCATTATTACAGTAGGATTAAAGAAAGAAATAAGAACAGATATTTGTTCCTCTCTACCTCCTGACTAATTCATTGCTGCATTTCTTTTCTAATCAACTCTTTCTTCTACTTCCATCTTATTATATACCTGATGATTATACAGTTTAAATAAACTGACATCCTAGGATTTATTTGATCCCTAAATTTCATATTGTCGGAAAGAATTCTTAAGCATTGGACATCCCACTCAATACTCAGTAGCAAACGTTTTTACAAATTAAGAGATTAATTCTGAGTTGTCTGCTAGTCTCTCTATGCCCTGCAAGCTGTGTGAAGTATCAATAAAATAACAAAAATGGGGTAGTAATGTACAAACAGTAAATGTGTAATACTCTTTGGCAGGCTCTTTCAGCTAGGATAAAGGTACTTCTCAGATCCCTCCCACGGTTGTGGGATTTGCTGCCAGGGGCTATCAGATAGTGCTGCTGCACTTTTAGCTAACCCTCTTTTCCCCAACTCATTGCTAACCATAGCAAGTTGGTGTAAGTTAAAGCCAGTCTGAAACTGTTCTGACTTACTTACACTGGTGCCTGACACCTTGAAATTCAGAGATGTTTTAAAGCTGTCTTTTCCTCTTGTATGTTTGTCCCTGTCTACAGAAAATATTTACAGAACAAATTCATGTGTGGTAAACCTCTGAGGTCACTGAAAAGTCAAGTTGGCCCAGAAGGAGGAAGAGGGAGTTTACCTGGATTAGACTGCATGTTGATGTTTGTTCGAGAGACATAATTGCCTATTGACCCCTGGCCTTGCATTGGCACATTCTGAGATGCAGGCACTGTGTGGCTATAACCAGGCCCAGTTCCATGACTGCTGACAGTCATACTCAGAGAGGTCGTGGGCATAGTGTTCTGGCCTGACTGCTGCATAGACACGTGATTAGGACCTAGAAAAATTAAAGAGAGCAACAAGAAAATCTGTGCTATTATTGGCAACGTACAGTGAGCATTAAAGCCCTCGCGGCCTTTCTAAAATACCTTACGATAAGGCAAAACAAAACAAAAAAAATCCTCATTATTAAAATTCCCTGTTATCTACAGACAAATTAAAACTGCCTACTGCACAGTTAGAGTGATCCTCCTCTTCCTGGCAGCCAAATCCAGGCTCTACAGAATTGCAGACAGGAAGAACAAAACCAGCAGCAATGCCCTACAACCAGTTCCTCGCAGGCAGCAGAATTAACAAATGCCAGTAATTTCAGATACTTCAGAAAATACATGGACTCTGGAAACATCGAGCCTTCCGAAATTTGTCCTTTCCGTCCTCCTGTCCTGCTGTTGACTCCTCTTCCCCCTTCACACAGATGGTGACAATGGGAAGGCACAGCAGTCGCTGAGAAATGCTTTGCACACTGCTGCATCCGTTCGGTTCCTCTATAGCCAACTAACCTTCTTAGCTGGGGCTTAGAAAGTACCAAGGGACCCTCTCCTCAGAGGACAAGCCTGTCTCTCCCTTTCCTGAAGTTTGACTGAAAATACCTCAGAATTTCAGGGGATAAATTTTCCAAGTCACTGTCATAATCCCTGTTGTTACAGTACTCCCCTCCCAACATCACCGTATGTAATTATCAGACTGCTCCAATTATATCCTGGGTTTGAGAGTATCATCCTGCTTACCTGGCAGTATGCTTATTTTTTAAAATTCTGTTGCTGTTGGGTAACTAAAATTGGGGAGAATCTGGTCCTCATTTTTTGTTGTTTGTTGCTGTAAACACTTTTATGAATGAGTTTTGGAAAGCTGTTTTCATTGTGTATTGTTAGTATCTAAATTGCGATAGTGTGTATTGTTGTCTATCTAAATTCAGCTGTATTGTTGTCAATCTAAATTAATTTAGGTAGAATGGAAGATATGCAGAATCCCTAGAAGAGACAGAATTATGTTGTAATGTTTAGATAACGATATTTTAATTCATGGTTTTTAAGTGTATCTACAGCCTCTGAAAATTGTGTCTAATTCTCTTAGTACAAACCTCATTAATTACTCTTAATGGCTTCTGTAGACATCAAAATGACAAAATCTGCTGTAGATGATTATATTTTCCTCTGATGGAGAGATGCAAGCAGCATTTTCAAGAAGAGATAGAGCGAGCCAGCTCTACTGAAATCAGTGGAGCCAGGTTGATATACCACTACGGCGATATAGCCCTGCGTTTTGCTACAGTTTTGTATGTCTTGTAAAGCTGACACTTCTACTTGTGCAACACAAGACCACATGGTGTTTGAATGGAGCTAGCAGTTGCTTTGAGTGAGAGATGGAGTGAAACAAGTGTTGGTAAACCTTGCCGTATTTGCATGGGAAAACTTAGAGAATCTTGGCCTCCTTTAAAGCAAAAAAAAAAAAAAAAAGGTTTGGCTAATTTGTGATTGTAAGGGAAAATATGAAAGTATGACCAAAAGTGTTTAAATAAAAACACTAAAACAATAGCATAAATATGAAGCATTGAACCTCTTTCATACTTTCATGAATCTAAGCCAGTTGGGTTTTTCTTTGAAGGGGCTCGTTCACGGTTTCTAAACAGTTAAAATTCTCAGTTGGGCCCGATTCTGTCCAGAGGCAGCTGTGTTTCACTGGTTGGTTTATTGAATCTAATGGGTTTGCCTGCGGGGCTGTGGCATGAAGGATCACTGACTTGTGAATGGTGGATTACCAGAAATCTCAGTGGGTTGTTTTTTAACTTGTCTCCATCCATTATCATTACAATAGACCTAGCTGCCACTATGGAGAGTTATCCTGGAGAGTTATCCTGTATGTCGGGGAATTACCTAGTGAAGTCCTGACTGAGGACAATAAAGACTAAAAGGTAGTAGTTTCTGTGTCTTCTTCCCTGTTCTTTCCTCTTTTACAATGCTGTACCTGTTCATTACAGACTTTCATCTCTATTGCCCTTAGATGAGAAATTTTCACAAGTACTAGAGCCCATATATGCGAATTGTTTGTGCATATTTATTCCTAATTTCAAAAAAAACGCTGCCCAACAATTGTTGACCAATGTGAAATAATTTCTCAGTCTCAACGTCTGTCTCCACATCAAGACTGCTGTGTCATATAGCATCATTGTGCTAACTTGATTCTAGCTGGCACAGAGACAGTAGCAGTCTGGCAACCAAGGGGAGCGTCCCCAAGGGTGCGAGGGTCCTATTCTCACAGCAGGCTTTAGCAGCAGAGCACATGCCATCACTGCTGCTGTTACTTAGGCTACTTAGGAGAGGCAAGCTACTGCATTGTCAGTCACACCTTTGTTTTGAAGTGTAGCTATGTCCTCGGTCTGGTCTCCACTGGACTGATATTTTCATGTCAAAATACCTGGCACTACCCAGGTGACAGAGTCTCAGTGACTGGGCAGAGGGTGAACTACCCTGAGACCCCCACAACTCAGGCTGGGTTTTAGTACTGGCTTGGGGCAACATGAGGTAAACTTGCAACGTGAGGTAAACTGCCCTGGCTGCTTCTGTTCTGCGGATGACTCGAGTCTTCAGGACTGCCAGTCTGGTTCTTTCAATCAGCGCTAAATTACTATAAAGAACTGGAGGGAGGGGAGCAAATAAGAAAAACGAGCAACAATAACACTGAAAATGTAGATTCTTAGTAACACAAAACAATGTTTTGACTGACTTATTATAATACTTATACTAGGTAATAAATCTTTCAAAAAGAAGGCCCAGATAAATTTAATAAGTTCACTTTACAAGCTGTAACTGTTTAAAGTAGGTTCCTCATCCATTAGTTTAAAAGGTACTATCAGCTTGACCACAAATGGATTTTTAAAAGTCAGAAGTAGTTTCATGGCTTGCATCTGCTCTTGAGCCCCCCTGCCAAGGCCTGTGATTTTACAATCAGATACTTCTATTTATAGAAACTGTTTTCTCTCTCTGTCACTCTGGGAAAGACCCACAGAAACAAGAATTGACTAAATAACTATGAACTACAAAACAAATGAGCAGATTATTCATACTATAAAATGCACAGAGTAAAAAAACCTATTTTGCCTTTCAGTTAGTTTCTTTTAGTTGCATGAACAAAAACAGATAGACAAAGTATATTATTTTATTCATATGAAATGTCTGTGCAAACTCTTTGGCTATGTAGTACAATCTCTGCAAGCTTCTGTAGAGGACAAAGACTGATGCAACACCAAATTATTTTTAAGAAGGCATGTATCCTGGAAGATCTTTGCAATCTAAAGGCTTGGTTGTGTGGTTAGTCATGCAAGCAATTCCATTTTACCCTGGCCAACGCCACCACCTTCAAGAGAAAAATACCACAATATATAATTTTTCTTACTAAAAACTTGGATGCATCTTTGCTTGGTGATTTTAATTACGCATTTTTTAAAAAATGTTTTTAATTTCCCCTATAGAAATACTAAGCAGATTGGAGTCCTTGCAGAAGCCAACATCATTACTGACTGTAGCCATTTTGTGATGATTTCAGCATGTGCCTGAAATCCCCATATGCCTGAAAGGTGAGTTAGGAGAGGTCTTTTACAGCTCTGTAAGTATATTCTGCATTAATGATTTTGTTGCCAAGCAACAGCAAAGCAGCACAAAGGGGACCGAAGCTCACCATTGCTAATCTGACTCTGCATGAGGGAGGAAGGAGGAAGGCCCGTCCCAATTGCATCGCTGAGATTGCTCTGTGAATGGAGAGATTGGTTGGATGCACTCTGAGTCATTCCTCCTGGGCCCAAGTTTATGTTTTGCGTTGGTGGCTGCAAATAACAAAGAGGAGAAGCAAATTTTTGGTTAGGTTTTAATTAGAAAAAATAATAACCCCCAAATTAGCTTGACTATGACTAAAAACTGCCTCAACTAAATATGCGCTTCCTTCACTTTTTGGGCTTGCTTGTGTAAACCTTTCTTCGTTTGACTACTATGTGTGAATGACATTCAGGATGATACAGAGAAGCTGGCAGGCAGCACAGCGAAGATCTTAAAATTGTGCTTATAATAGAGTCTGGCTTCTGTGCCCATTCTTCTGTACTTAGATGAATTTCATTTTGTGCTGGTCAGAACATAACTGCTAAGGGGATATGCATTAGCAAAGACGATACAGAAGTGTGTTGACAAACTGACCTTTGTCAAGCATAAAGCTATGTTGTATTTTGTGTTATGTGTGATACCTCCAAAATAAATTCATTTAGCAAGAATAACACAATGTTTAAAGACAAACCAATGCCCAAATGCTGAATTAGATTTTTGACATAAAACTGCAGCATTTTTTTCCTGAATAAAGAATACAGTAAGAATAGGTAAAGAATACTGAATCTGGAACAAATGGAGCCTGTTCGGATCTGTATCACTGCACCATTTATAGTATATAGACCTTGAGCTACAGAGACAAGAGATTAACACAAATGTCCCAAAGAATGTGTTTTAAACACAGTAAAAGTAGCTTTTGATTTGTTTAGTGGTCTGCTTGACACCTTCAAAACTTTTAGCTGGAAAAATACTAAAAAGGGTTTATTGACAGTGATCAGTAACAGAATCAAAGAACATTTCCCTCTGGCATAGTAAATGTATGCGATGGGAGCACTGGTACTTACAGCAGGAAGCAAGGACTGCATATTCTGGTTAGAATCTGCTATTGTTGCCAAGTAAACCAGGTTTCTGTGCAAGATTTGTTGGTATCTAGAGAAAAAGGCGTAAAGCTTATTTGGGAAGGGTTAACAATATAGAAAATTCCAAACCTTTCTCTTTTTTTTTTTTTTGCTATTTACAAATGAGTACTTAAATTACATTAGCCCACTTTTCATCTGCCATAATAAATAGCAATAGTAATGACCTGTATCTGTGCTGTCAGGCTTTTCATCAAGGATCACTGTGTTCAACACCTCTTTTACAAATGGATAAACTTGGGGGAAGGGAGAGGTAAAATACACTCTCCTTTGAAAGCACTTTGAGTGAACTGTGAAGCTGGGACCTCAGTCTTTGAGTACTGACACCCGGTCAGCTGCTCTAACAATTAGCCACTTTTTCTTCCTCTGTTTAACAAGGGTCCTAGTAGTAATGAAATTCCACAACTCCAAAAACCAAAACCTGTTTGCCCTGGGAAGCTGGGAAGAACAAGATTTTTTTTCGAGAGTGCTCTAACTGGAGTGTTTACTCAAGTAGGCACCACCAGAACCATTTATGCTTCTTCACAGTTCTCGATGAACTGGAAAAGCTCATAATAAGGAACAGGAGAGCATCCAAAAGCAAACTAACAGCTGAGCCACTGAGCAAAGTGAAGAGTCAAATTTTTGGAAACAGGGAAGGTTCCAAAAAGGCAAGAGAAAATGCCTTTTTAGCATGAGTTTTCTTCTCATAAGGGGAAAATGGCTGTGGGAAGTGGGAAAAGTGGCAAAAATGAAACCAGAATGGTGACATAACTTCTTTAGCAAAGGTATCTTGTTTAGACAATTTTTTTCAAACTACAGCTTTCTGGGTTTGGCCCCATGACTTGACCTTTCATGGTACATATTGGCTATTCTTCTTGACTGAGATTTAACCCCTAAAGTTTATAAAAGTGTTTTGCTTTCAAGATTAGGAATAGTAAGCAGTGATAGAAACTGGTATGTCTACATGCACACTGTTTTAGCCACAGATAACCACATGGCTGATCCTTAACATTTAATTTGTTTCTGATGAAAATGTATTATTAACTTTGTACCTGATTCTACTTGTATTTAATGAATCTGCATAGAGCAAGTGGTCCAATAACCATAATTGCTTATAATTATTTTAATAAATGATCTGTTAAAAATATTGTAAATACTAAATACTCAAATACTTCAGAAAAAAGACCTGTTCCAAGAACAATATACATTTCTTAATACAAGTGAATCTAAAAAAATAGTCCAACTATTTTCTCAGTGACCAGTGAACAGAACTGTTCATAGTACTGTTCTTGAGAAAAAGTAGACCAAAAATTTCTAACATACTCCAAAACTCATAATACTCACTGAGTACATTCTGCAGTTTTCCCCTTGCTCTGATAATCCATAATACATTGTATTAGGTGGTGATTTTCATCTAGCATCTGCATAAAAGAAATACGATCAAAACACGTTACTACGAGAATCGTATTAACCTGCTGTGTTTTTGTGATACTCCACATTCACCCTTCTTGGCAGTGGATGGTGTTTCATGCAGTTTTGTTTCCTTGGGACATTACAAAGTACCTACACGTGACTTTATTGAACCACAAGATTGTGCTTTTCAAATCATTCATTTATGAACAGTTATCTTTAGAGTTAGTTGAAATACCCAACACAGAAGAATTAATGGACTTACCTTCTTTGCTCCTTAAATGGCAGATAGATTTTTATGCTGAAGAAGGAAAATGCTTTCACTATGAAAACCTCTGCCTCATTCTAAAATATCACCCAACCCTTTCCAAAACTTCAGAGTTTAGTAACATGCCTGCTTTCAAATAAGAAGCATACTTTCAAACAATTTAAACCTACTAGTTTTCCTGCACAGGACTAGTGTGTGCAGACTACTGAACTTGGTGAAGTATAAAATTTGCATTACTGGATTTACTGAAACCACATTTAAGAGAATTACATCCAATATGTCCTTTGGGGTAGTTCAGTTCTAATACAGGGAGGACTTAAAATGAAAACACAGAGTAATTATATATCAGTTAATTTATGTGTATCAGTGGCTGCTAGCTTAGCTTCGTTCAATAAATTCTAGTGACTGACTTGTTCCAAGAAGATCAGAGCTGCTGGACAAAATACCACTGACCTTTATTTAATGCACTTATAATACAGTTAAAAGCTTAAAATAGCCTTTGATTTGTTTTAAAATTTCAAATACAATAGCTTGTCTCTTTCCCCCAGCTTTCTTGTGAATGTGGCAAGCTTTCTGCAGGTGAATGAATGGAAAAATAACAACAGTATTTACAAATTTAGATTCGCCTCTGGCGAAAACTCACTACATAATACAGTTTGTACGCTGCTATTAAGTGCTTGCAAGCTTGGGCCTTGGAACCACTGTGTCATCAGGACAGAAGAACTCTTGAGGAAGAATAACATGTTTTCATGTGAGTTAAATGTGAATTAATCCAGGTAGGTGGGTGTTCTGATCAGAACAAATTCTTGACCCATTCAGATACCAACAAAGGGCTTGATTATAGGAAAATGTGCATGAGAGTCTTTTTGATGCACTTGCCATCTAGCTAGTCACTCCTTTAGAGAACTCAGCTTGTCCTGCTTCTTGCTTGTGATTTGCAGGTCAGTCTTGACTTTGCTGTACACCCTTGCCCATCACAGGCTCTGACTGCTGGAACTTGCAGTGATCCCCTGTGGCTCAAGTCAGCGAGGGTCTGAGGAACAGAGGCGTTGCTATGGCCTGCTACGGCAGGTCAGCAGGCTGCTCTCCCGAATGCTGACAGGGAACGTCAGAACTGTGTCAGTCAAGAATCCATGTTCCTCCTCCATGCGTGCCTATGCTCACATGGCAACCCGGGTGCAGCATATAATTTTAAGAGAAAATACTCCTGCCTGATGCACAGTGCAGCTCTTTGTTTCATGCTCTGTACTCATTGTCGTGCAGAATTTTCACCTGTGTCAGTGGAAATTTTGTATTTTGAATTAGCAAAGAATATTAACCCGTCCTTTTCAGTTTCCACAACAGGTATCACTGACAATATTTTCACATGCAGTTAAGATGCGTATTCAACAGCAAGAGTCCAAGCAATATTACAGATATCTTCGTCAGAAAAGGGCTATGCTGCTACAATTAGCTGAAAAACACTTTGCTTACTGAAAAAAGAATCGGGAATAGCTCTTTTCCTAACTTACTAGGAAAAAAGAACCGAGTTCTGATCTCCATTACACAGAAGAAACTGAAGTTTACTGCCCTGCAAATGCTATTTGATGAACTATTTTAAAGCACCACCATCACTGCTGTCTTGTCAAAAGCTCTAACTTCCTCCATGTGAAATCTATTTTAGGAATAGTTGGTACTGGGATAATAACAGCTTTGAAAGACTCTTAAAATTGAGTTAATAAATAAAAATAAGCTCCTTATATATTATGAATGCAAATGGACTTGATGATCTTAGAGGTATTTTCCAACCTTAACGATTCTATGATTCTATGAATGCAAATAAGGATAATCTTGTTTTTCAATGAAATTGGTATGTGTTCTAAAAAGCTCACCTTAATGAGGGATTTTTCAGTTCCTAGCCCAGCACCTGCTCCTTCTCTCACTGCCCCATTTCTCTACTTGACTACAAAGCCCATCTAGTTACTGTGCCTGCAAGTCTCTTCCTCAGCACCACCGCTTGGCAGAAAGAAAATCACTGCCAACAGCCCACCATTGATGAACAGTCCTGAAGTAACAGGCCAGCAAATGTACCTGAGATGGGAAATGTTTTCACACATTATTGGTAAAGAAATAACATTTTGAAGCTTCCATAAAGTTTATGAATATGCAAAAAGGAAAGGGCTTGAAAATCAAACTGAAGATACTTCGGCTGCCCTTTGTCTGTGGATACAGTCACGGTTTTAAGTACAAACTATCCGAATTATGAAATTCCGTCCTAACCCCAGCCAATCTGGAGGTTAGAGAAAAACTTATCCACTGAGTCTGAAATATTTTAGTATTTAAAATTAATCGGTTCACAAGACTACATGTGCTGCAAGAGCTACACAAAACGGGATTAGTTTCCAAATAGTCTCCTGAGATCCAAGTCATCTCTTCAGTCTCTCTTACGGCAGTTTGTTCTGCCTTATCCTCTGTTCTGTCGCGCTCTTCCACTGAGGTTTTTTTCCCTAGAAGTCATAAATTGGCACCAGATAACGGTTTGGCTGCAAAATCCACTGGTGAGCGGCACTTCTTCATTGGTCACTATTTCCGAATGGACCACGCCGAACGCGCACACCTCACTTCCACCGCACTACACAACTCCGCATAAACAAAACACCTGTGCGGTGGGGAACACGCAAAAAATATGGTAGGAGTGCGAATGACAAATAGCGGTCAAAGTAAAAACATTCACGTTCTTTATTGACATTTCCAGCCTCCTCCTTACTGACAGTCACCTTCTGCAGGAGGAAGGGGGTGTCGGGCACGTGTGCACAGTCCCTGCTGTCAACCCTGCGAAATAGGAAACAATAACTTCCCAACTCCGAACCCTCTGCTTTGGCCTCCACATGAGACCCACGCGGAGATCTCCTCTCCAGAGAACGTCTTTCAGAACCGTTGTTTGTCATTAACCATCAGTAAACACGTCACAAATAATAATCATAGTATATGAAAAATACCAGTGATTGGTGCTCCATCTTCTGAGAGGTTAACATTCTGCATCCAAATACAAAAGAAAAGCCTTGCAAATTCAGTATTTTATTTTAATTCATTTTTGAGGTTGGGGGTTTTTTGGGCCAGAAGCTGACATACCGTCAGAAACTAATCACGTATTTGCAGATTTTATTGCAATTTCCCGATGTAATATTGGCAGCTTTTTCCCCCTTTGCGAGCAGCAGAGATAACGTGCCATCCCAATTTTATTCCCCAAGTCCTTCTCTCGCTCTCTCTTTGCAGCGATCTGAACACCTTTGCTTTGTTCCACCTCCTCCTCCTCCTCCTTCCCCCACCTCTCTCGCCAGCTGTCCATCTCCGCAGCCCTCGCGAATTCACTAGTTTTCCTGATCCCCCTAGAAATCAGCCTCCTTCCTCAGCTGCAGCAGCTCGGACGGAATAAACGTCTAAAATCGTCTGTATAAAAGCATGCTTTTTTACCTTCTGGATAGTTTGCTGGGTGACCTCCCCTTTGCCTCTCGGGCGAGCAGAAGCAAAGGCAACCGACATGGTGGGGTTTTTTTACGTGTCTATAATATATCGGTTCCAGGCTCTAATAATATTGTTATTATCTGGCCGCTATTGCCGTGCAGAGATTCTCCGCAGTGCACGGGGAGGGGAGCCGGCGCAGATGGTACGATCTGCGCCCCGCAAGGAGCCGCGGGCACCGCACCTCCCGCCGGCACGCACCGCCCTCGCCTCGCCGCCCG
>WAAD01007354.1:92356-113390 GCA_013389945.1 Fregata magnificens
CACGGCGCGGGTGGGGCCGGGCTTGCGGGGAGGGCTGGTCCGGCTGCGGGAAGCGTGACGCGTTTGCAGGGAGAGGCCCCGAGGCCGCGGCGTTCGGGCTCGGGACTGGGTTCGCAGCCGCCGTAAAAATCACCGTTTTCTTCCGAGGGGGTGGCGCGCTGTCCGCGAAGCTCTGGCTCCCTTCCAGGCCAGTGCTGTGGCTTTTTTGGGGGAGAACGTTGGAGTTTTTCTGCAGTGAGACGTTGAGCGTGAGGGCCGGTACGGGTGGGTGTCCCGGAGTCTGCAGCCGTTGCGCGGGCGGCTCCTCAGCCTGCAGGCCCGGGGGGGCCGGGTGAGCAGAGCCGCCTCGCACCCCTCCCGAGGGAGCAAAGCTGCTGTGCACCTACAGGAGAGTAACGAGCCTCTTTTGTCGTTATCCTGCGTGTGCAGGATGCAGATTCCCAGCGGATTGGGAAACGTGTCAGTAAAGGCACGTAGAAGCAACTTCCTGGCTCCTAGCTTCCAGTTGTCCCAAGCTTTTGCCGAATGAAGGGTTTTTTCATTTGGGGGAGGGAAAAAAAAAAAGTATAAATTCCCAAATAACAAAATACCTGGAAGAAAATTTACTGCTGGGAATAAATGTCACAAAACTTAGTGCCAATTAAGCTCTTCTTTTTTTCAGAAATTAAAAACACTGTACAAGTGGCGCTAACGTGCCATAAATCTACCTGTGTCTTGTCTGTTATTGAGTAGTTGGCTGAGTTTAATGTTGGAAAAGATATATTCAAAGTATGAATTAGGACATTAAGGAAGCAAGCTACTGACAGGCTGCTTGTAGATTTTGCTTGGTCTAATCTACAGTGTTTTGGGTTCTGACTTGAGCAATACCAGTGGACTAGTTGTAGTGGTAGTTTTGTTGTTGATCCTGCTTCTGTGGCTGTGAAAATGCTAATGCTGCTGTTGGGGAGAGTTGGGGAAAACACAGTTGGTAAGAAGAGTGGGAATATATCTCTTGGGAGCCACACAGATTTTAAATTGGTATAAGCTGATTATGAAACTGCGCCCTGGAATCTAATGCAATTTTTGTTACATCAGTCCAGGTTGTGGCAACAGGAAATAAAATATTGACTTCAAGTTGAAATCATGTTTACGGTGTGGGGTTTTTGTGTTTGGTTTTTCCTACTCATTTCAGTAAAGTCTGCAACTGCTAGGTTTTTTGGGTCCAGCTTAACTTTTTTTCCTTCTTCTTTTAATGCGTTGAAGGTTGGAGTAAGAGGGAAGGATATTGTTGTTCTTGGTGTGGAAAAGAAGTCTGTGGCAAAACTTCAGGATGAAAGAACTGTACGGAAGATCTGTGCTCTCGATGACAATGTCTGTATGGCTTTTGCAGGTATATGATCCCTTCAGGGGTTTTGGCAGTTATTGGAGCACCTTTGGGTATGTTTATGGATTCTGAGAACATAAAATACTTAGCATAACTGGCTGAGGAGTGTGGGGAAGGAGTATATTTCCGTGGTTGCTTATTCTTTTTTAAATAAGAGTAGCCTACTGTATGAATAACTATAGAGAGAGCGCCAATGATCTAATGAGAGGAGATGCGTGTTAAAGTTACTGAGGTCCTTTAAGTTTAATGTGAGGATGAAGACTGAGAACTGATGTGTCATTGGCACAGATACAGCTATATACTATTTAAATATATTTAAATTTATATCTGTATTTACTTAATATATCTCCTGTATTTAAAATTAAATATTTATTTATGTTATGTATAAAATATGTATTATTAATACGTATTACAGGAGCTATAAGAGACATTTGTCAGTTATGGGGACCTTTTCCCATGTGCATCAAGCCAAAAAAGCTAGATTTTGCAGTCTTGCATAAACCAAAGAAAAATCTCCTCTGTTCTAGTTCAAAAGACTCCTCCTGAGTAAACAGCTCTGGATTTGAAGCATAAATATTCTAGTTCCACATTCTTCCTCTTCCAAATGCCTTAATTTCCATTGTTCAAAGCTTAAACAGGAGGCATGAAAGTTAAAAAAATGGACATAAATGGAGAGAGAATGTATTTCAGAAGGTTTCTCCTCTCTTTAAGTAGTTTAGAATCTTTGTGTCAGTGTTAGTAATGCTTTAAGGGGAGATCTGATTTAACTGGCAAAAATAATGGGGTTTAGATTTAGTGTGCAGGAGTGATAGGCTCAGCTACTTCTGCTGCCTTGCTCCCTTAGCTGAGGGTTGTGATACGTTCAGGTTGGTTCACAAGCTTGAAGGAAAGTTCTCTAATAGAAACAAGGCTGTCAGCTGAAAATGGCATCAGAAGCTAAAAAGTAAAATAAGAAATAAGTTTCTTTTTAATTTTTTTCAAAGGATCATACTCATTTTTGTCAGCTAACATCATGCTGCTGTAGCCTCATCAACTAGACAAGATTTGCTGTGCAGATAAAGTTGGTTTATAGTTAGGGGAACTGCATACCAAATAAAACCAATGTGTGTGAGAACTGAGATTGCTCTGCTAATTTGCTGTTAGATGGAGTGCTGTCAGTAATATTCTGGTTACCTGGTTCAGCATTGCATGTGTTACCTAACTCACAAACACGAAAGCTGTAAACTAAATCCTCTGCTTATTTGGGTACATTAGTTTCTTTCTGTTACCTTAAAAATGCTATTCTTGCTCAGCAAACCTGAGAAAGTGTGAGCTCTCGTTTGCCTTTTTCATTGCTGTTGACGCTGACCTCCTGAGCCTTTTGACTAGTTGTTTTATTTGTGCGTACGGTACGAAGCATGAATCTGAGAATACACTATCATTTCAGGGCTGACGGCTGATGCCAGGATAGTTATAAATAGAGCTCGTGTGGAGTGTCAAAGCCACAGACTTACAGTGGAGGATCCTGTCACCGTGGAGTACATCACGCGTTACATTGCTAGTCTGAAACAGGTATGTTTGCACAGAGATGCTTAAAATACGTCCTGATGAACAGCGCTTCAGACTAAGTATGTAAAGTGTCTGTCCTGGCCTTGTTCTACTCAGCTGGTAAAAATCAGTGTAACAAAACACATTGCGGGTGTTTATTGGAGATAGGGATGTAGTAGTAGAAAAGGAAGATTGATTACTGTTTGGTTTTTTTTCCCCGAAGATGAAGAAATTAATTAGTACTTGTAAGGACTGCATAACTACATTTGTGATATCATCAGGAACACTCTGCTAATCTACAGCTCTTAATTCACTCTCATAACAATGGTGCTGTGTCGTTGTGAAAACGTCTTCATGGCTCCATGTTCCTTTTCCCTCCTACTAAGCCATTGCAGGGAGGGGTAAGAGGGGAGCAAATCAGTGCAGTACTTAATATGTTTTACATTTGATATTCATGAATGTAAAATGAATTACAGTGTCAAAATATGCCCAACCGCCTTCTGTGATAAAATTATTCATTTGCCAGTGTATTAAACTGATTTTCAGCAACTAGTGGGGATTAGAGAAAGTCCAGTTTACTTACGCACAGATATGGTTTAGTATAGTGATGATGATAATAGTGTAATTCTTGTAATAATCACTAGCGTGCCAGAGCAGAATACCACTTTCCAAAGTTACACTTTGCTCCTTTACGGTAATCTCGCCTTTGTGTCTCTCATTCTGGCAACATTCCCGATTTCTCTAAAACTGTTACAAACCATGAATCTCACACAGCATTCCTGCTGCGATAATGCTGCTGGTGTCAGGCCTCCTTGATCGTGGGCCCTTCTGGTGCGTGATGTGGCAACGACTTTGCTAACCCAGTGTCAGAAGGAGGGCTGTAACAAGGGCTTTCCTGTAGCCTGCTTGTGGCCACAGAGGGTGCCCTGCTTTCTCATGGAATGGTTGCAAATCATTGGTGAAAACTGACTTTGTGCTCAGGTGTCATCATCCTCTTTTTTGGCTTCCTAAGCATGCTTGTCAAAGCAGAGCATTACACCTGGGCTTGCAGACTTGGTGTGCTCTGCCTCTCAGCACCACCCAGCCAAGAGATTCTTCCTGATAGTGGTAATCACACAGCAAATTTCAGGGGGTGTTAGGAACAGGGCTTGAACAATAAGCACCTCTTACTTGCCTTGCTTATGGTCTTCCGTAAGACACGGAATCCTAACTTTAACAAGTTGATTGGTAAGAGAGCCTGCTAAAAATATTTCTGGTGCCTCTTCTGGTTGTAACTTCTACATTGTCTGCTTTCCACTCTAAAAATGTTTTTAGAACTGCTTCTGAAATAAGTGTCTCTTCTTTCTGATCAGAGATACACACAAAGCAATGGTCGCAGACCTTTTGGCATCTCTGCTCTTATCGTGGGATTTGACTTTGATGGAACCCCCCGGCTGTACCAGACGGATCCCTCTGGTACATACCACGCTTGGAAGGTGAGTTGATTCTGTCTCTTGTGGAGAAGTAATGAAATATTTGTGAGCTTATACCTCCTTGAAAGGGAGACTGGTGTAGAAAGGAGATCTGACTGGCCAGATGGTGCTGGCTCACAGCTGCAAAAATCCTTAATGATCAAATTTACTGAGAATGGCAGTCTGCAGTTCAGCTTTACTTGGGAAATCTTGTCCCGTTTTCCAAAAAAACACCTGTGCCTGACAACTGACTCTGTGTGTGTGACATTTGGGCAGTAACATGTTCAGCCTCCTGAAAAATACATGGTGATCGCAAAATGGTTTCAGATTATATAATTGCACAACTCGTATTTCTTGCTTATTCTGTAAATGAAGTCTTTTCTAAACTTCCATCCGTTATCTTTTTTCCCTTCAATGTTTCCAGGCTAATGCCATTGGCAGAGGAGCCAAATCTGTGCGTGAATTTCTGGAGAAAAACTATACTGATGAAGCCATTGAAACAGATGATCTGACTATTAAACTTGTCATCAAGGCTCTTCTTGAGGTGAGTCTGTTTCAAATCCCTTGTGTGACTTTTCACTGTATGTCTGGCTTAACTTCTTAAACGTGAGTACATGTGCTTCCCTGTGACATGCACGAGGATTTTCTATACAAGGATCTGTGAAAACTGTTCATTGTAGGCCATACGTGTGGGATTAAATTCAAGGTTTAGAATATTTCAGGTAACGGTTTCCGTAGCTTACACAGAAGAATTTACTAGCAGCTCTCTGGGGAGGAAAACAGACTTCAGTTCAGGGCGTTAAAACAAATGCACGAGAGATGTGCTAAACCATATGCAGAATGTTTTGCTTTTTTTACTGAAGTTTAAGATACAGAAAATATCAAAAGTCCTCTGTTCTCCTTCTAAGATGACCTAAAAGGGGGTTGTTAGAATTAATTAACGGACATGCTCCTAATACCTACCTCTATCGCTTGTTAAGGTTGTGCAGTCTGGTGGGAAGAACATTGAGCTGGCGGTTATGAGGCGAGAACAGCCGCTGAAGGTGAGGTCTTTGTTTTGCTTTTCTCCCTTTGTAGCGGGTTGCTCTGATACTGTCCTTGTTGATCTGCATTAACTCCCAGCCCTTAATCTCACGTTCTGCCCCGGCAAACACTTCTGTTTATTATTAGTGGCCAAGGAATGTTGTTGTGTCTGCACAAGGTACCTGTGTCTGTATAAATACCAGTTAACTTTCTTTCCATGTCAGAACTCGAATTGCTTAAATAAAAGCCTCTAAGTTATATTAGTATCTTGAGGGCCACCTGTGTTTCTGTTTTAGATCCTAAACCCTGAAGAAATTGAGAAGTATGTTGCTGAAATTGAAAAAGAAAAGGAAGAAAATGAAAAGAAAAAACAGAAGAAAACATCATGATGAATGAAATTCAACTGCTTAGCTGCTGCTTTTTAATTCAAGTGATGGGTTATTCTGTATAGACAACATGTAGGCATTCCACTTACTCATACTGTGCCCCTCTTGAGACCTACAATAAACCTACTGATTTTTTTTTAAAGCTGTTATTTTAAAAAAAATCTGTCTGTTCCTTGGATTTTAATTACCTAGGATTATTTAGTTGGCTACAAAACTGCAGTAGTGACCCATTAAAGAACAAAGACTTTGCATTTTTTTCCTCAGACACTTCACTTTGTTCAAGGATTCTCTTCCAGAATCTCAGTTGTTAGCTTCTCCATTTTTTTTTTTTTGGTAGCTGTCTCAAGTGTTGTGTTATGACCTCAGCAGAACATAACTAATATGGAATTATGCTTTTTCTTCCCTAACTAACATCTTCAAATTTAAATGGCTAGGGTCTGGATGTAAGCTCTGCAGCAGCCTGTGTAGGACAGTATAGAGATGTGGGGGGTCATGTTTTGGGAGGTCAGTGTGAGAACTGACTGTTGCAGGCAGTGCATGATGTGGTGCCTAGATAGACTGTGCATGATTCATCTGGTTCAGAATAAAGTGTTGCTGTTGTGATTGCCCACTAGGGGATTTACAGACCAGTCCCTTCCTAATGCTAAAAATAACTACAAAGAATGCTACGTACAACACAGTTAAACTATAAAGCTCTAGTCCAGTTTCTCTGTATTTGCCCTCATGCTGCTTCCTCGGTACATCTTGCCCACAGGAGTTGGGTTTCGCTCAGCTTCTGGTCAAGCCTGTCTGTTCCCAGTCCTGGCAATGGTGTGAGCTGGTTCTCTCTTCCCTTCAGCAGAGGGAGATCACTCAGATGCCGTACGGGGAGCAAAGACCTGCCTCTGTGCTGCTGTGCACCGAAGTCACCTTGCTCTTGAGAGGCAGGATCTGCTCTGTGCCAGCTACTCGCTGCAGACATGAACATGTATAATGTAATAAACTTAGAAACACATAAATTTGAAGGTGTCAGGTGACAACTGTTTACTCAAATGGTATAAAACTAGCCCAAAGGCAATGTGACTGGGAACAGGGAATTTTATTTCAGATGATAGGTATTTGCATTGTGGCATCTCTACTCTCCAGTTCTGGTCATTGAAACACTTCCCAGCTGATTCATCTGCTGTCGCTATCTCTGCTCTGTAAGAAGGCTGATCAGGACAGTTCTCTGGTGACACTACAGCCTATACACTAAGGCCCTTTGTGACACAGAGAAGGCAGAAACGGGCAGGGGTGGGAGCTGGACATCCCGTCCTGCTCTGGCCAAGGTGAGGTTCTTTGTGCCGGCCCAGAGGGGCTCATGGGCCTGTGCTGCTCTGAAACAAGGAGGGCACAGAATAGAGCAGGTCTCCTGTCCCTCATGCTGCAGAGGGGTGAGCAGGATGGACACCAGCCCCATCCCCCTGCCTTGTCTCCATGTTAAAAATCATATTTTTTTCTCTTTTGTTCCTGGGGCCTTGTTTATCTTTCAATACAACCCTTAAGCACAATAAAAGGCTTTGCCCATCCTGTCTGTGTTCCTAAGGGCATCTCTACTTCCAGCTTTCAGGGAAGGGGAAAGTTGGTCACTTCACTAGTTGTGCTGTAGTGGTTAGTGGTGTCTTTTTCCCATTTCAGAGAAGCCTCAGGTCTCTTCCACCCCTGAGCTCTTACCCACAAGAGTCAGTACCTGCTTGCAATAGTAATAGGTGCCACTTTATTATAAAAGTTTCCCTAATTTACATCCACTAAGGAGGTGGAACTGGAACAGCCCTTGGAAGCAGCTCTCCGGTCTGCTATTGACAACCAACGCCTGGTTTTACAGGTATAAAGCAAGACTCATCTGGCAGCCAGCACAGCAAGGACTGAACCCATCCCAGCACTCTGCAAGAGGCAGCTCAGCTACACGAGCCCCTGCCGCAGGACACCTCACACCCCCAGGAAGGCTGCTCAGACATCGGCTGGACTGCTCCAGGCAGCAGATACGCACCTGCAGTAACTCTCATGCACTCCCTGGCCTCTCGCGCCACAACTAAGCTGTTTACAGCTAAATGCTGCAAAGCAAAGTGTGGGCAGAGTATCACACAGGAATCAAGGACAGGAAAGCTGCAGTGCTGCTTCTGCTCAGGGAAGTAGACCACATCAGCTAGAGAAAGCAAGTTGCTGGAATACTGTGTTGTTTCATTTATCAGTCCTTGGGCTGGAATGTTGAAGTTAAGAGCTGCATGTGGTTCCCCACACAAGTCACCACCATCGTTCCCTCATGTTGGGAATCTTCCACCTGGGAGCTGACAGGGCTGCAGCAGGGCCCCAGGGGCAGCCATCTGCCCCAGACCCAACAGGAATGGGGGAGAAGGGCTCACAGTTAACCAGCCTATGGGCTGGGCCACAGCTGTTAGTGCCCTCACATGCTCCCATACTCCAGAATGAGCCAGGCACCTGCTCAGCTGGGAGAGGCTGGGACACAGCCCAAGTACAGTAACTTCAGCAGTGTCAGTAACAATGATTGTGTCTTATGTGTTAGATCTGAGGCTTTGCTGTAGAAACAAGGGGAATTACTGCCTTAAAAATAAATAAAAAGGCATCATTACACAGAAGTTAAGGATGATTTCTCATTTCGCTGCAGCCACCTCAGACAAGGCAGTTGACTCTGGCAGTGCAATTCCATCTTTACACTTAATGTCACACTGGCTGTTTTGCCAGCAGAGAAGTGAGAGGCTTGCAGCAGCTTCCAAGGAAGCCGTTCCAGCAGACACCCTGTTTTGCTGGTACAAGCCCAGACACTGAAGGCATTTGTGGCTACTGAACCAGCAGCACTGCCACCCAAAACAAACTCTAGTTAAGCCCCACCAGCCCCAGGAGTCGGGCTCCGGCAGGTAGCCACAGAGAGGTGCCCGCTCAGGGTAGGTTGGGCAACAGTAACACTCATTAGGCTGATTCCTCAACAAGAAAGCCGGAACACAGGAACACAGGGTAACAGTAACGAGTGGGTCAGTGCCTGGATTAGGGCTTTTAAGCCCTTTTCAAACCCTGTAATACTTCCCAGACCTGCCAGAACTCTGCAGCACCGTTTTCTCTGACTTAGATTTGAGCCCTGCTAGGACAGGTTGTATAGACTGATGTTACTGAGCTATGTCCAGAACAAAGTAGGAGGGAAACATTAAACATTTACATGTTTATTATAATTACAATTTACATTACTCCAAAGAGCAGCCCCACTGCTATGTTCTAATTCTCAGCAATAAAGTTCTACAAAAATAAATCCAAGCTTTTACAGTAACCTAGGTCAATGCATAACTAAAAAATTCTAGCTGTGTAAGGGGTTCAGTCATCAAGGTGCTTTTTCAACAAAATTCCCTACCAACCAAAAAAAGGGACACATGCCTATAGCAATTTAACCCACTTATTCATGCAAACAAATGTAACCCCCCCCAGCCCCTCTCCCCACATACAGATTTTTAAAAACAAAAGAAAAACAACTAAACTATTTACAGTATGGGGGGTATAGAGGAAACAAATTAAACATGCCCATCTGTTAAGCTTCATTATATGGACTCCCATCCCTAGCTTAATGAAAACATTCCATAGTGTTCCACCACAGTCTACTAGTGTACAGAGAACCGTTTGCGCGTGGTACTACCTATGAGCGAGGTACAAACTGAGGCAAGAAGTCAGAGCTTCGGATCTCCTTCCCAGACAGTCAACTACTGCCAAAACCTCTTTGTTCTGAGCGCACGAGTGGAGACACTTGCCGCTCCTGTCCCACCGAGGGCACAGCACACTGTGTCCCCCGGCCCTGACCCAGTAAGGAGCTCCAAGCCTCTGAGGAGCACCCAGCACCCTTCAGCGCAAGGGAGAGTCACAGTTCTGCGTAAACCCGCAGCACCTCCCCATTAGTACCAGCCGACAAACAGTTGTACAGTCATTTACACTACTACATGATCAATAATCCAGTATTCCCAAGTGACAATATACATAACTACTCAGCACCAGGAATCCATTCCTCCAGATACCAAGTGCTACTTCACACCTGCTGCCAAGAACAGTGAGACCAGCAGCACCAAAGAATCCATTTGGTTACTCAGAACAAACAAATTATAGCTGGTTTATTTCAAGTGAGCTTTGGTTCCATGTTAAAATAGCATGATTTGTCTTCTTCAGGGTTCAGAAAAGGAGTCTGACTTTAAGCTTAGACTATAGCAGCCTTTGAGAGACCCAGAAAGAAGAACCATGTAAGTTAGTCTGCACTTAAAAAAAACAAACACAAACCAAAAAAGACACCCTGAAGAAGGTACCCCTGAACACATTCCCTCTTCCAAACAATATTCCAGCTGACAGTTGCTGGTCCAAAATAAGTCCAGAATATAAGCAGTAGTACATGAAGTTCTGTCACTTGAGCTGAGACAGTAAACAATATGAACCATTTTCCCACATTAGTGCAGCAGTTGGTTGTTTTCTTTCTATATACAGTTTCATCCTCTCAGGAGAGATGTTAGAACCTATTCAGAAAAAAAGGTAGAATTAGATTTGATGTCATGGGGATCTTCCCCCAAGAAAAAGAAAAGCAGCAAAGTTCACACCCATGTATCAACTGAAATGCTTAGCTAGAGCCTCAGCTCAAACAAGCAGCTCTTGCTTTCCCAGACAGAAGGCCAGCCCAAGAAATCAACAGAACAATCAGCATGTTAAAACCGCTCCTACTTCCTTCTACCACTTCAAAGGATAGATCAGATACAATAAGGAACGATTCTTGATATATCCATGAGACTGGAGAGCAAAAGAGGTTGCACAGACGGTTCAGGCAAGGAATAAGAGACAAACCTGGCTCAGAGACAGTATTGATTCTTGCTAAAACACTTGCCTCTGAAGTTACACTCTGCCAGTACCAGCTCTGTGAGTGGTTTGGTTTCGCCTTGCTGCTCCGCTACCCCTTCCACCTCGAAATCCACCACGAAAGCTGCGGCCACGAAGGAACCGTCCAGACACTCCAAATGTCTCTGTATTGAGCTTTCTTTCTTCAGCCCACGTGGTACGCCTGGAACTGAACAAGACTGCGTTCAGATGCAATATAAACATTAAATAGCCACCAACTCGTTTAGCTAGGAAGCTTCAAGCACCCTATTTTGTTGAACTAAACTGCAAGCAGAACAAGCTGCAGCGTACACATGCTCACTAACTCAATTCCTCTGCTAAGCATGGATTTGAAAGTGACAGCTGTTAGCTTTTGTAAGCTACTTTCATACTGGAAGACTAAAGATGGGCCTAGAAAAGGGTTGAACATGATCTCACTAGCATTTCAAACCCTGTCTTGTTTTCTTGAAAAATACAAACTCTTGACTCCATTGAAGCCTCTCCAGAAACCCGGGAAGCCCTGTCACAACTCAGGTTCAGCAGACTGCTACTGAGGCAGCTCCACAGCACCAGTGTGCTCCTTCCTTAGCAGAGCCTGCCTAGCTCTGAACACTGGACAGGGAGCACTTGGAAAAAAAACTTTGCTAAAGGGAAGCAGAAACATTACCAAGGGAATTTCACATACTGACATTAAAGGGATGTCTGACTTCACCAGGCAGTTGATAACATCAGTGTCAGCAGCAAAAGATGAAGCTTTCTTTTAATATCCCCAACGTTTAATTTAATGCATTTCCACAGACAGACCTGACCTCCTCTCTGCCCAAACTCCAGGCTTAGTTTGCTCCTGTCTGCAAGTTGCACCATCTTCAGCACAGCATGACCCTGATGCCGCCTCCCACAAATGAGATAAGAAATTTGTTTAAAATCAATGGGTTCAAAGTCAGTACTGGGAAACAGAACTAGAAATTCCTGTATCATAGTTTAGGCAAGTATATCAGTATCAGCTGAAATCCTCACTTTTTGTTTGATCCCACTGCATGAAGCTTGGTTAATATCACTCATGAGCCATCAAAGGTACAGCACTACTCCCTTCTAAAGACTGTTTTGCTGACTTCCTTGCGTGCTAAGATTTTTAAAGAATTAAACCATGTGAGATAGATTATGTCTAGAATTCTATGCCTAAAATTGCATTAAAAAAAGCAAGCTTTTGGAAAATACTCACCTAGATTTCAGTTCTGAAGAAATGTTGTCAAAGAAAGACTTGGATTTATCATAATAGCAGTTGGGTCCCAGAAGGTCCTCCTCTGCATTACCGTCATTATTTTGAGTTGCCACTCCAGGGTCCCCTTTTTCTTCCCCCGTCTCTGCTTTGTCATCTGAAGATAATAAAATGTATTACACTTCCTTGATGCATACTGAAGAGCCGTATGTTCTCCTGCTCCCTCAAACAAGATTTGAGATGCTGCCACATGTAATCGTGCAGTTTCTCAGAATGAGTTTGTCTATGCAGTGTTTACTACTAACTCAGCAATTCATATTTAATGAAGTCACAAACCTTTGAAGTTTAGTTTCTTCTTGAATTCTTTATCAAGTTCCTCTCTGTTGAATTGTGCATTTGCACTTTCAAAGTCAAAGTCACCTTCAAACTTTATTGTATTTTCCTTCACAGCAGTTGGTCTGTTTTGTCCTCTAGAACGGTTTCTGGTTCTCCTGTTTCCTGAAAGCAGGAGAATTTAAACACTTGGTAATGCGCAGGGAGGTTAAATGACTTGCTCAAGACCAGAGGAAACCAGGGTTAGAACTCAGGAGTTTCTGGCTTCCAGTCCCGTGGTTAGGCCACATGTCTTTGAAAGGAAGTTTCTGAACGTGGCTGTAGAAGACATATTACAGCAATACTTTAACTTTCTGAAAAGCATTCCTGGATGCCAGTCTTACTGTTAAGACAGAGTATACCCAATTTGCCTTCCAGTGTGAAGAGAGGAAATCAGAACAAGTACTACACCAAGAAAAGCTGAGGGAAACGGGGAAAACTATCTTTTCTGTCTGCTATTCATCTGCAAGCATGGTACAAACAGTCTACAAACCTGTCACGATGGCAAAGAGGAACAGGTCACCGGTTTCAGAAAATCCACCCAAGACACACCTACCCACAAAAGGAGCTTGTACTTTGTATAGCTTCTGGTTTCCAACTGAGAAGCTATCAACTCCTTTTTGGAAAAGCTACAACCCCTTCTACAGTGCTGCCCTCAGGCAAATTAATTTGAAGACCTGAGAGTCTGAAGCTTTGTTTCCTGCCTTTTCTCATTTTCCTTGGGCAGAAATACCTGTTTGAATTTAATTCCACTTTCTTTTGACCTGTGCTTAAACTGCAGTCTTGAGATAAGACCTCTGCTCTATAGAAGTGAGGGCTCCGTAGTTCCTCTCAGTTACTAGAGCTCTGGAAATTCTTAAACAGGCAGCCCTTCCCAGTAAAAATACTTCAGGTTTCAGAGAAATCTAGTTGCTGCTGCCAACTCATAGCATCAATTTATATAACATACCTTCAAGTTTCTAGAAAAGACACTAGAATTCTGTCCCTGGAATGTTCTGAACTTCTGTTACTCCAGAACCTATTTTGTTAGGGAAGCATCTCTGGATGTCCAAAGCCTTATCAAGCTTTATTTTGCTCTCCATCTTCTGTCTGATGATCCTTCACTGAAATTAACAATATTTGCCTTTATAGGCAAGGTTTAGTGTCAGGTTAACCTACCCGATCTTCTCCTTTGAGGTCTTCTGTTTTCATCATTCACCTGTCCTTGGGTTTGCACAGGTGCTGCCTGAACTGTATCTACTGAACAAGAAGGATAAACTTAACAAAGGAGCACAAGAACAAAACTCAAACAGTTTAGTCTTGCTATGCACCTTTGAAGGATGCTTCAATACAGCACTTTAAAGATGGAGTGGTGCATACATACCATTTGTCTTACTGTTGCCCTGTGGAACCTGCCGTCCATTGCGCTGAACCCCTGGAGTTACTTTCACTGGGGGTGGCTTTTGTGAATTCATGTTATCAACTGGGCCAGTCTGAACAGCCTGCTCTACCATGGGGCTTTTGCGGACTGGGTGAAGAGAAGGAAAGCCAGCACCTGGAAAAAATCCCAATGACTAAGTGCCTCTCAGAAAACATGCCAACGCTATTCAAACCCTACCCACTTCTATCGAAAAACCATTTTGTCAAGAATTACTCAAAGCCTTGAGTGTTTACCATTACATGCTATGTTTAAGTGGCATAGACACTAGGTAAGGAACTACTGCCACCCAAGTCATGGCTCTCAAATCCAGAGCCTTAAAAATCAGGAAAGCTACCCATTTATTTCTTAAACCAAGTTAGACACACATTAGATAAGCAAGCCAGGTCAGTCTCTTAGACAGTTTATACCAAAAATCTAATTTCTAGGTGTATCCTTGGTTATGCAGGATTTTATTTTACACGATACTTTAAATCTGAAGCAGAAATCCACCATTTTGAAACTGCTCAAGAAAGCTTCCCCATTTTGTCAAAAAAGTTTTGCAGCAAAAGCTTAACCACCTCAACTATATCCCATTTTGTAAGCCGCTTTTAGAAGTCCTTCAACTTCATTGCTTATTGTTAGCTTTCAGACAAAGAAAACCTGAAACCAGACCAGGATCTCAAAGTTACCCTTTTAAATTCCTTCTTGGTCAAGGCCAAAGTGTTACCAAGACTTCTGTTGCTCTTCCATCCAGGCTTATTTATTCACACTACAAAACATGTAAATACTTTTCATGGTTTGGTATACCTCACACCAATTATATTAAAAAAGTGACAGTCTTCAGTACTCAGAAGAAACACTGCATTCTAGATTTAATTAGAAGTTTTGGAGTACTACAGGTTTATGTAGTTATGCATAAGAACTGCTTGGAAGCAAACTTTAACTGAATATACTTTAAGAGCAAGAAAAGTGAAAAGCTGAAGAGTACACACAAACCAAGCCACTGACACTTCTGGGTCACCCAAGTCCACATGAGATATACCCAGTAGGTAACATCATGCAGGTTCCCAGTTAACATACACCTGGAAAACTTGCAAGGAAGACAGACGTATCCTAAGGATTATTCAGTAGGACAAAGCTGCTGTGCAAGTTTAACACGAGAAAGTTTCAAAGCTTAGCCAGAATATTGAGAAAGTATGTACAGAGAGATGGCCAAAACCAGAGAGTAAGTAAAAGCAGCTTCATGCCAACACAAGCATACATGCTTAAGTTAAAAACAGATGAAACTAATTACCATGTTTAAATGCAGGCTGCACCTGGTCTCTCTGCTCTGAGGATGGTCAGTCTAGTATCTCTACTCAACCTCCTTTAAAAATTTTTACACACAGAAGCAAGCACCCAGAACTATGTTATCTCAGCTTACCACAACTCAGAAATAGCTTACTGTTAGTCATGCTTTACAAATTGGGAGTCTTGACAAGGTACTATGCCCCATCATGCATGAAATCTATCCTGATATTTCCTCAATTACAGCAATACTCCTGAATTTTCTGTTAACCGAAGTCTCTTACAGCAAGGCCACCCACAATTTAAGCAGTGTGCTTGTCCTTCCAGGAAAGACTAATAATTCCTCGCCCAGTCTCTAAGGTCACACATGTTCCTGCATAGGATGCAGCACATCAACATCCCTAAACCTCAGCCCTCTCCTGATACTTACACAAGAGGATCTGCTGTCCTGTACTTTTTCTTTCTCCTGTCTCTCTAATTGATACTTCTAGGACAGGAGGAATACTTCATGTAATGAAAGGCAAAACCAGCTGAGAACAAACTAGTTCTACCAGCATTACCCATATATGTACTATCATTCTCGGAGGGGTTAACAAGAACAGAGTGTTTGCAAGTGCCATGCAGTTCTTCCAAATATTTGGAGTCCTCAAACTGCTGTTACCCTTGGAAGAGAGCTGATGGGGCTCTGAAGACATGTCAGGCTCTGAAACAGGTTGTGGAGACGGAGAAGAACTAGGGCTGGAAGCAGCTGCTGATGCTGGAGGGCTTACCAATTTCTCTAAAGAGATAGAGGGAAGAAGAGAAAGCAAAGATATATGGATAAGATACAAGGTAGTGAAACATCTGAAGGACTTGGAAAGAGATACAAGAATCTCTAGAACAGCATTAGAGCAGCTTATTTACAGTCCTCTCTGGGAATACAAGTTCTTTTTACATGTGATGTATATGTAAGGTATGTTAGGTTAGAAATGAACTGGCCTCAACTGTTAGGTATTCACATTATTTTCAGAAAGAAACTTTAGCTATTTAGTTTGTTTCTTTCGTGTGCGTGTGTGTGTGTGTGTAAGTGAAACGCAGGCCTCCTTGCAATAAGATCACTGCACAAAGTTGTTAACTACTTATTCACTGCTTGTGGCAGCCTGACACTTGGCAAGGAATTCGGTATTAGTTATTGTTATTTGGTTTCATAGTAGCTGCGTACAAGGACTGTACCTTTATTCTAGCAAGTAAAGTTTTTACTTACCTAAACCTAACGAAGCTGCATACTGCTGGCTAAGTAAAGAGCTGGCAGCAAGCTGGCTGTAAGGTGGCATACCTCTAAACGGGCTGTAAGGCACATGTGGCTGAAAGGATGATGTAGAGGCAGAGCCCAGTGAAGACTGTAACAAGACAAAGTACATTTCCATTTACAGTGTCCAGAAGTCAACTTACTTTGGCAGCGATTCTCTACTTCACGTACAGTATTACTAAAGCTTAAGCAAGCACTGAGAAGGATTAGTTTACCTCTATGATTTTCCTGCATTGTCAGCTAGGTAAACTAGCTCTGTCTTTTGTTGACTGAAGTCTTTAATGCTGCTGCTACTTTAAACATTACAATGAAATTCAGGATGCTTCAATCTGAAGATTCCTGGAGACATTTACTGGCCTTCATTTTTATAAGTTTATACCAAAATCAAGTCTTTCATCACCAGTGTTTTACCATAGCTTTCTATCAACACTTCAGGCTAACTTACTTGAACAATGGCAGGATCTTGTGGCAGAGTATGTTGAGCTTTTGGAGGTTCACAGACAGTGATATCTTTGATGTCACTTCCTCGAAAAATAATGTATTCATAGATCTCTTCTCTCGGAGGAGCAGGTCTGTCTGTGGGCCGGTCTTCAGTACCAAAGGATCGCACTTTAGCATTAGAAAGATTACTATTAGTCCAGTATTACCATTGCAGCATTGTGTAAGTTAAGATTTATGCAATTAAAATGTACTCTTGTAATACTTGCCAAAAGTAACAAAAAAAGGTTACCTCCAAAACCCTGAATCTCCCCATCTCACACATCTGTTCCCTCAAATGCCAACTTTTTCAGCAGCCTGTATAAACAGTTTTGTTTACATCAAGCTGTGAAGGTAAAGACCATAGACCAGCTGGAGTGAAGAATCCTACTCCAAAACCAAGGACTTCCCCACAGTGCTATGCTGCCATATTCCCCTTCCCTCCCCTGTCCTATGTAAGCATGCAGCTTGAAACAACTGCCACTGCAACAGACCACAGGAGAGGCCCCTGAAGCAGCAGGGGAAAAATCTTAGAAGGCTTTAGAGCTCAAATTTGCACCTTTGGTTTCATATATTCATTATACAGCTAGAGGTAAAGTTTTATCAGTGACAAGAGCTTCCTATACAAATTCTCTCTCTACTCCATGCCACTGGTTTTATGATTAATATCCACTGACTACAAAGCAAGCTTTTAGTGATAAATCCAAACCCTCAGTGCCTACTGAGGCTTTACAGAGTCCCAGCTTCGTAAGACTTCCGCAGGTGCTAACCAGTGATTTTATACATTAGGGTGGAAAAAAGGTGCAATTGACTGTGTGGCAGCTACCACATAGAAGCATAAATTAATTTGAACCATTAAAGAGGAAGAGGTCAGGCTCAGACTTACTGGATTGTTACTGCAGGAAAATAGGTACCATAGTTACATCACTGACATACAAAAGCTTAAACTTTGAGCCATAAGTTACAGAAGCTCATCAAGTTTACTAGTCTAGTTGTTTTCTGTCTTCGTGAGGCTTTGCCAGTTCAGATAAACACCAGCACATACTGGTTTGATGTATGCTTTCTGCCAATAGAAGAATTCTGTACTGGAGTTGCATCAATTGCTTCTAACAGGTTACCATAGAAGTACTCAACCTCTCTGCCAGCGCATGCCACAATTCCTGCAGTATCTTTACAAATTACATCCTTAACAGACCTTTCACAAGCACCTGCCATGTCACAGTCTGTGGCCATGTGCCAGCCAGCTGCCATTCCCACTGCACAGCTGGAAAGATATAATCTTAGACAGCCCTGTCACATGGATGATAGGGGATTGGGGGCACCACAGCTTCCCCAGAAAAAGAGCAGCAAAAAAGTGGATCCACTCAACCCCAGCATTGAGTATCCCCGGTACTCTATACTGTTACTAACTTACTAGGAGTGTTGGCAGTTGTAGACAGGGCTACTCATCAAGAGTCCTGTTCTCAGAGGTGAAAAGCTGTATCCAGGTGGTTCCCCCCACCAAGCAGCAGTTAGTGCAAGCGGTCTTCACCTCTGTTCAACATGTATGTCAGCTCACAAGGAGCAGTAAGCTCCAGGTACAGCAGGTCAATGCCAAACTTTGTCCTTATCACATTGATGCTGTTTAGCACCTCAGCTTACACCTAACTGGAAGCTAATCTTAACTGGTGCAAGGACAAGCTGCCAGTCACTTCCTTTGAATGACCATCTTCCATTAGTTCCTAGGGTGTATAACCTCTCCAAGTTATTTTAGATCTCCAGCTGCTGTTTGATCATATTACAGCTGTAACCTAGTCAACTAGAAGCAGATTATAAACTGAAAGCAATGCTTGTGGCCTTTTAGACATGAACCATACCACTGATATCCCTGCTCAAGATTAGATTATTACAACACACAGCTCACGGGGAGACATACTAAAGCTCTCCAGGGACTACTGCAGAATCCCACAGCTAGCTCGGAAAGCACCACGTCTTCTCTGAGCACTGCAGTCAGCCTGTCAGCTTCCACATGGAGAAGCACATGAACTGCAAAGCCCGAAGCTGTCCAGAGAGCCTCTCAGTTGGCTGGTCCCAAGGTTTCTAACTAAAAAGGTGGAAAACTATGTCCCTGTTGCTGACAAAACAGCAGTGAGGGCATTTGAAAGGGCTCTAGGAGTTGAGCATGCCTGCCCCTGCATTTGAAGCGTTCAACAGTTTCTGGCACATCACAAAATACAGCTTTAAGTTTCTGCAGAGGTCTGAAGGACTGTCTCCCATAAAGAGTTACAGTGACTATTGTTTACAGATGAACAGGAAATCAACCCCACACCACGCTGCAGCTAGTGTTTTACAACACAGTTTGTATTCATGTGTAGGGCTCTGTTGAGCTAGACCTCTGAAGGGTCAGGAAGCATAACAAGAGTGACTGGATGTCTGGAAAGCAGGGCTTACGTGGATATTTCTTGCTCAAAAACTCTAGTCTCTTCAGACTTCTACAGAAGGGGGAGTAAGTTTCCGGTGTTCACTGCCGACAGGACAGTAATGGGCTTAAACTTTCTTTGTTTACAGTTTAAGTTTAGCATCCACCAAGACAGACAACTTGCAGTGCTTAATGAAGCACATGGAATCTCCTTATCCAGTGTTTAATATATTGTGCATGTGTTGAGATTTAACAGGAACCAAATACAAATCAATTGAAGTTAGCCCTGCTTCAAATAAGAGGCTGAACCAGATTCTTTCCTGAGGTCTCTTTCAATCTAAGTTCTTCTTTGTATCACTTGGATGAGAAAAAGTAAAGAGAATAGCACTTAAATTACATACTGAAGTTGTCTGAGCCTTAAACAGTGGCATCTAGGGCTTAATAATAACTTACTAGCTATTTGGACAACTTCAACTGCATGTCAGTAATTCATGGTTCTTCTAACCCTTCAGAGATCAAGTGTTTTAAACTGCTGTCCCTCCTAAGCACAGAGTTGATATTGCTGTCACCAACTTCAACATTGTTGCTATGTTCACAATTCTAACACTCATTTTGATATACAGTCTCTAAATTTAAAAAAAACCCTCCGAGCTAAAATGAAAAGCAGGGTTTGTACTGTGACGTTTATAGAGCAGCACTTTAAGTGGGGAAAAACGTATTCTCCATCTATTGTAACAACCACTTCTTGGGCATTCCAGTTCATCAAAACTGAACACTAAGAGACCAATAAATACAAGAACTGCCAGAAATCTTATACAGAGCATGTACTTTCTCACACCATAAAGCACTTTAATCACATACGCCTTTGAAACACACCACATAAGCTCTGAAGTAGCAAGCACTACGTGGAAGCCAGAACTATGTGAGAAACCATTTCTACTTCGGTAAAGGTGAAGACCTTCCTGCACATACAGTAAAGGAACTGTATCCTTCCTGCGACCTCTCAATTACTTTGAATGAAACACTAACAAATATTTAAAAGTACAAATGAAGCTAAACAGCTACGCCCCTAGGAAAAATAAAAAGTTAATTTGTGAAAACTCACATTTTAAACTTCAGAATACACGCTAATAGGTGTCAAATACTCATGTCCGGTATCACATAAACATCATTATACCGAATAAAGACTGTGGCACATGCTGTCTTTACAATAGTTGAGAATCAGGCAAGTCAGTGTCACATGCCAGCAGATAGTCTTCCAAAACAAAAGATGTTTGGTTTGTGGACAATCCTGATGGGTTGCTGAGGGCAGTGAAGGTGTGAACTTCCCAGAACAGGCAATGACAAAACTCAGGGAAAGAAAAAGCTGATGCACATTAGCTGGAGTAGCCAAGCTGGACATTAAAAGCAGTACAGAAGTTAGACCTTGTTTGAGAGACTAAACAAGACAGGACAGGTTTTTCTGAGAGTAAATACCGGAGTTCCCAGCACAAATGACAACTGAATCCAAATGACACCATTTAAGTTGAAGATCACTATTTCTATGGGGAAACAAGATGCAAAGCCTTGACGAGCAGCCCACGAGGTAGAAGAGCCAGGCCCACGTGCAGGTACCCCACCGCACTCTGTACACGAGCTCTCACGCTCTTCACCTGAGCAGAGTCCAGCCATTGATCATGAGAGGAACAAAGACACATAAACAGCAACTCTGTTTTCCCCAGCACTGGCCTGCTCAAGCCAAGCACCGAGATGCTGCTGGGCAGCTGCCTACAGACGGGAGAGGGGAACCAAACCATGAACTGCGATACAGACTGTCACCTTCCTGGCTCTGACAACTGTAAGAGGAGCCAGCACTGCTGGCAGCTCTTCCTCCTCTTCAGGGGACCGATAACTTCCCGTGAAAGCCAAGGGCTCCTCGGCATCCCGTGCCCTGCCCGCCCCGCCGGCCCCCAGCGCCCCTCCGGGGAGGCACACC
>WAAD01007354.1:113994-129406 GCA_013389945.1 Fregata magnificens
CGGCTGAGGGGAGAGGGGAGCGGCGGCAGGGCGGGCCCCGCCCCGCCCGCGGCGGGTAACGGTGGGGCCAGGCTGCGGTGCTGACAGGGGCGAGCCGCCTGTCACTGCCTACTCACCCGTGTCGCAGAGATTTTGTCACGTAACGCGCGGGGGGGGGAGGGTCGCCTCCCCCGCACCAGCCCCAGCCGAGCCGGTCTCTGAGGGGCGCTTTTCCCGCCCTGAGAGCCGCCTGCCGCCTCGCCTCACCCCGCTCCCCACCAGGCCCCCCTGGGGTTCTGCAGCAGAGAGGCTGCTCCAAGGCTTCCCGCGGACGCCAGCTGCCTCAAGCCGCAGCAGCGCTCTGAGGAGAACGGGGATGGCTGTCTCCTGCCTGAGCCCCTTTTCCTCCCTCTGGTGCCACGGCAGTTGAAGAGCCTGGCTGCGTGCTGGAAGAGCCCTTGGTGCACGCCGGGGGCCTGCCCTGTGAGGCGCACACCGTGCCTTTGTTCGGCAGGCAAGACGGGCTATACCCGGTGCACCGATGGCGGCAAGTCGCATCGTGGCAGAGGGACCACAATGCTAGGCTGCAGCTGGAGAATGAATCTTTCAGTGTGGCGTCTCCTGGGATTTCTCTGGCTCCCCAGCCATCTGCGGGTCAATGAGAGACAACCGGTAGCATCTGGCAGACATAGTCACAGGAGGTGAAGTCACTAACCAACGTGAGGGTGGATGGGGATCAGGCAGGGCAGTTACATTTGGGGCAGCAGGTCAGAGTGCACAAATCTCGCTAATTTGTGTGACACAAATGAATAAGACTCAAAACCAGCAGCTGGAGACAATACAGTGGGAGCCATTGTCTAAGTGTAAAGAGGTTTGCTGGAGCTGCATGCGCCCATGCCTTGGTTACTTGTCTTCCATCAGTGATACAACAGCAACGCAGTAGTATGCAGTCCACAGGTTTATCCTCATGTCACAACGACCTGCTTCCTTGCGCACCGTGGCTTAGAGAGCTGTTCTCCAAGTGCCCCAAGCTGTCAGCCCTGTGACCTTATGTATTTTACATTGCTACTCTTCATGCTGTTTATACAGCCTGGAGAGCAGATCTGCCTGTCTGAACAGGGAAGATACCTTTCTTACTCTCTCTTAAGGACACACATGTGCAGTCTTTCTCTTGTTAAATTTTCATCATTCTAGCATGGAGAAAGTTGCTAAAAAACCCTATGTCAATGACTTCATATATATTAATTGGGCAAACAGTATTTTTGAATAAGAAAGTCAGCCCTTAAAGTCAATCTTTTTAGATTTTTAGCTCAGCCTTAAGTATAACCTATACAGAGCCAGAAAAGATTCCTTTTTTACTGCAGTAAACAGTGCCCTTTAGTGGGCAAATTACTGGTTAGAAACTTCCCTGATGAAAAAAATCATCTAGTTCCCCTGTATGAGGAGTGTCTAGTTTAAGAATGTGGAAAAGTTCAAACAGAGAAAAAATAGGGTGAGAAGTAATAATAAAATGCTTAGTTCGGGGCAGTCAGAATTCTTTTGAATGGGAAAAATGATGTCAGTATAGGCAATGCAACCAAAGGTAGAGAAGCAGTACTCCCTCTTTTGGTTTATATTCTCCAACTCCACAATATATTTACCTTGACGTTCCTTATTTCCACTCTTAAAATATTTTTTTAGAAATAGTAAATAGGCCTCCGTGTTTTTCAGTTCAACTTGGTTTTTTTGTTTATGCACCAAAATGTCACTGATTCACAAGCACCTCCAGTTCCAGTATTTTGTTCTGTATTAGCAAAAGGCATTATGATTGTTTTATCCTTTCACTTTTATTTAAATACCAGGAAAGAGAAAGGGACGATCACGTATCCATACAGCAATGTGGATCCCGCAGGAAGACTAATTAAAGCAATGTGGAAAAAGAAGAATACACCAAAGTGGCATAAACTCTACACTGGTAAGGAGAGATATGCAAACGTATAGAATTTTGGTTATAATCATCATGGCCATAAATTGACCTGCCTCGGGAGGATACTCTTATTGTAATGAATTTCCTCAGTATCTTTTATTTGACAACAGTCAGAGATAACAAGTGATCAGCAAGAAGAAATATGACACCTGACATTTTAAATGCCCTGTTAGTGTTATTTATTCTCCTAAAAAATACAGTTCTTCATCCATTAAGTGTTGAAAGGGGGAATGAAAGAGCATCTTTCACTGTGTAAATTCATGACAAGTGTGTGATCCTGGGCATCCCTCATATGAAGAGGGAATATTTGGCTTCATATGAAGAAGCCGATTGCAGTTCATCATGGTACTAGGAAGAAACCTAGCAGAGTTGTACCTCGTGATAGCAGCAGACACAGCTTTCACAGAACAGCATTTTGGACCACCGGTAACCGTGGTCTTTGGAGGCTGGAGGTAGGGTACAGTCAGGGTATGTAACCACATAGCTAGTTCATTTACAGGAAAACCTATGTTGCCAGAACTAAGGAGACTCCCATGGAAGTTGGAATGCAACTAGTGGCATTTGGGATGGTCACCACCGATATATCTAATGATATTTCATAGCAGTTAAAAGAGAAAGCTGTGACTTACAGCAATGATGAAAATTTGTGGGGTGTATGATGGTGAGAGAGCACTTATGTGGTGGCTGATGGCCATGTCCATGGCAATGTGAGCTGAACTGACATCTGGCAGAGTTCATGACAGGGTAGCTGTTGGAAAGCCATCTGTAACAAGCTCCAACTGCCAGAAGAAGTGAGCCAGGCACTGGCTGCTGAAGCATCACCCCTTGCACGTGGGGACAGTGGGATATGTTTGCAGTTGGTGGCAAAGAAGAGGAGAGGAAAGAGACTAGCGTGGAAAATGGAGGAGGTGAAAATGGAACAGAGATTTGAATTTGGGTGTGGCAAACAAAACAAATGATACAAAGGAAGGGAGAAACAAGTGAGCCCTAGAGGAAGAAAAGTTAGAAACATACCAGTAGTTTCAAAGAAAAACGTGGTAGCTGCAGGGAAGGAGGGTAAGGTCACCAAGTACAGAACACGATACTGTAGTGGTGCGGGGAATGGGTAGTAGAAAAGAGCACAGGAATGAAGGAGGGACTAGAAAAAGATGGAGAAATTGAAAAGATGCAGGGAAGATGAGAAGGAAAAAAAATGATCCATCTATGTAAGTGTTCTTATTCTAAATAAAGCAGAGAAAGTAGAATAAAGAAAAAAACATGTAAAGTCAACTGAAGGAAACTAGAATAAAGGGAAGACAGAGGGAAGGAGAATGGTATACGGAAATGAAAAGAAAAAATAGAAACATGAATAAGTAGAAAAGACCTGAAAACTTGGTAACTTTTATTTAGATAACGTGTGCTTCATACAACTAGTTTCTCCATTTCCCACAGTCTAAGAAAAAGAGGTACAGTGATGTATGTAGGAAATAGTGCTTCATTACATGAGTTTGTCTTGCATCTCAGGAAAAGGGGTATCTCTTCTGAAAAAAAATTCCATCAAAACAATAGGTGTTGTTTTCTTTTTTATTCCAGAAATAAATACAGCGATTGTAATACATGTAATACTGTATTGTCCTCTCTCCCCTTTCTCTCTTTCTCTTTTTTTCAATTTTGAGTCTGTGCCTCAGACATTTCAATTTTGACATCTTTCATTCCACCCCCATATATCAAATTTAAAGTCAGTTTAACTCCTGGATTTAAATGAAATATTTTATAAAATGTCATAGTTTTAGGCTTGCGTGGGATTGGCTCTCTTAATTAGTACCTCAACTGTGTACTTAGTGGAACTGGCATAAATCTGCATTATTCCATTGCATTTCTCAGCAGTCCAAGTGCATTGCACAGTCAAGACAAAATATCGTTTACCAATAAGGATGTGATGGCAGAGAGCTTGAGCTTCTTATCCAGACCCACAAAGTTTGTGAGTTTCAAAGCAAGACCACAATTTGGGCATTGCTGTTTATGTCAGTGCTCTAACTGCATGAAATACAAATATAAGAGGAGGAAATGTTCGTGTGAGTTTGGCTGAAAACAAACTTATTATTTTGTACAGATACACAGTCTTTATAAGGTATGGTGTCAGTATATGACTTTAAGCTTTGCCTATAGAGATTAAAAAAATAGCATTTTGAATTACCTACTAGATTGAATGGGCTCTTAATCTATACTTTTTAACCAGCTTTATTATAAATACACTCACATTAAAATAGTTTATTTTCTTGTTCCATGTATGCATTCAACACCACTTTTCATACTGTAGTCAGTTTACTCTTTTCCCTGCTAAATCAATCATTTTCTATAGGGAAAGACAGTTCTTTGCTATAACGCAAAATGATAATTTCTTTTTATATTTGTGAAAATCCAATGGTAAAATTACAAAAAAATGCTGGAGAATTTTTCTGTTTGTGTAGCACTTCCATGTGGAAGATTCAAATTACCGTGTGGGGATTCAAATTACCAGTCTGACTTCTAAACTCTTCAGTTTTTTTAAGATAGGTTCAACATATCCACTTAAATTTATGGGATAAGCCAACAGTGCCGTTCTGACCTGCCCAGTCTTTGCTGTTTGTACCTCATGAATCTACAGGGCCTACTTAGAAAAGTTGTGTTTCATTACCAGAACCTACAGAGGTTAGAAGTCATTGGGACACTTTTGATGCAACAGGGTAAGGAGGGAAGGAGGGAACATACATTTACTCATTTTTATAAAACTGAAATATCTTGGATATGCATAACATCTTTTATTAGGATGAACACAAACTGCTATTCCAGACTTTTTTCACACTCACATCACTACACTGCAGTGTCTACTTTACAAGCTGTGAAAATGAGACTAAAAAACCACACGCAGTACTAGACATAAGACCAAGAACACAACCCAAAATCCTGTCTGCTGTTGCGATTCATTTCATCGTTGAAGCATGGGGGGATGGAGCAGTTAGAGAAGTGCAAACACCTTTTATACTGAGGCTTTCTGAATCACAAATGGCAAGACGGAGTTATCCTGGCTAACTAGGTGGTGATCTATTCACAGATGTGGAAGCTGGAGATAAGTTTAAGAGATCCTTTCATGAAGACAAGCATTGGAACAGGCTGCCCAGAGAGGTGGTGGAGTCACCATCCCTGGAGGCGTTCAAAAAATGTGTAGACGTGGCACTCCAGGGCCTGGTTTAGGAGGCATGGTGGTATCGGTTGATGGTTGGACTTGATGATCTTAGAGGTCTTTTCCAACCTTAATGATTCTATGATTCTATGAAATGGATAATGTATGTGATACAAAAAAGGTTGATGAAGCTGAAGTTTGCAGTTTGGTCACAAAAATTGTAGGATGGAGTCTTACAAGCCAGACCTAGATTCTAAAAAAGGTGTTTAGGCATCTATCTCCCATTCAAATGAGTAAGAGGATTCAGACCTAAGTTTAGAAATAATTAGGGCATAAAGAGAGATAGTTGTCTATCTAGGACAGTGGGGAGCACTGAACATAGCCTAAAATACAAAGTTCCATTAGGAAAAATCTCTGACTGTTCTTTTTCTTTGCTGCATAGGCTGCTTTTTCTTGGGTAGTGTTGTGCTGAAGTGAACTGCAAGCCTCTGTGTATCCTTCTCACTGATGTGAGGGGATGGGATGAAAGTGGGATTTCATAAACTTTTTTCAGGCATGAAGTGAGCAAAAGGTGGAGTGAAGAGCATGCTGAAATGTGAGTAGGAGATAATAAATGGAGAAAGGAGGCAAAAAATTGTCTTTGAGGGATGAAATGCTGCAGAAGATTAGTCTGCAAACAAAGATTTTGTAGGGTTTCAGGTTTATGCATTAACTGGGAGAATAAGAATCTGTGTATTTAGCTTCATGCCCAACTTTCCAAGAGGTTCAAGAGCTACAGTGATAACCAATGATCGAAATCCACTTCTGGGCTGAAAAGAGTCCAAGTTACAACTAGACTATCACAACTGACCAACTTGGTACGCTTGACAGTAGTCTCAGTGGAGAGACTAAGGAGCAGATAGGAATACAGCCTGATACATCACTCTGTGGACAGTCTTTCCAGAACAAAATCATATGTTTTGGAGAGTACAAGTTGCATTCACCGCACATTTCAGACCCTTGGATGTTGCAGACTAGCAAATTTCACCATTCCCTGTACAGAAATCTATCTTTACTAATTGGGTTTGGCTAATATTCCAGACGGCTCAATAGCAGTGTTTCTTTAAGAGCTTCTCCTTCTCTCTCTGTACTTCTTTCTCTCTCTACAAAGTATTGAACACATTCAGGCTATCAGTATTGAGCACTATTTCGTTGGCACTGAGGCTTGAATGGGGTTGAACCAAGACCCTGCTGCCTAGTGCAAATCAAATCATAGGACAACATACATCATTGGGCTGAGAACAGAGAGGAAAGAGCTCCTTTATTAGATGTTTTAGTTCAGAGACCTCATTTGCATTAATTCTCTACAGTGGACTCTGTTCTTGAATCTCCCTCTCTTTACCCGTTTTACAAATGATTAGCAGATTCTGCTTCTTTCTGTTCAGCTAGGTAACGTATCATTTTACCTAGACTCGCCAGTATGCTGCTCTTTCCCTGCATAACATCTGCTGCAGTTTTCATAGCTTGAATTGTTCTTGGACTTGTTTTAAAAGGCATATTTCAGAAGTGTCTTTGAGGATGTGAATTATTAGTCATTGTTTTATCTGCTAGGGTGTTCTTCATTTATGTTTGTTGTTTTACTTTTTAAAATAAGACTAAACAGGCTTTGGAGTTTAAAGTTCATAGGTTTTAATTCAGGTTTAGGTTAAAGATACCAAGAATGGTAACGTAATTCATAGCAATAGGATTTTAGTGCCATTTCAGAAAGTAATTTATTTTTGTATGACAATAAACTGGTATTTAATCTCCTTCGCATTTTAGAAGCTAAACTGTAAATCAGTCTTCACAAAAGACAGCAGTGTCTCTCTGGCTGGTCAGTTCTAACTCGCTCTTCTTACTGCTGTAGTATTTGTGTATGCACTTTCCACACACACCTGAAAATTCTGACATTTACTGTTCCAAAGCCTTTGCATTATTTGTACTTCATACCTCATTTCTCTATTATTACTTGATGTATGACAAGGGTTTTATTAGTTAGTGCACTTTTAAACCACATTTTTGTTTTGTAAAGTAACCCTAATAATAACATTTGAGATTTGGCACTTCAATTTTCTCACTTAATTCACATTAAGATGCTCTAATTTTTCCAGAGAGCCTCACAGCTTCAGCTTGGACTCTGCATTTTACTCAGCAGCATCCTCAGCATTTACTCTGCCCATGACATCACCTGTGAAAAACTTTTAAAGGCTATCTGGGACATCCAGTTGTTAGTAAGACGCTCTGAAGGCAAAAGGTTTGTGCAAGTATAACTCAGAGCATAAACTGGTCTGAGGAATCTTAATTGTTGTTGATGAAGCAAAAAGAACCCCAAGTAGAGCTGAGGGCAAGGTTGTGAGTTAGAAGAGAACATATCTTCTTTTATTCTAAACTGAAATCAATCTGATATTTGCATCTGCAAGAGAATGAACTGGAAGCCCAAAGTGACATAGTACTGAATAACTTTTCAAATAACTATCTGAGCTGTAATAGGATAATAATGCACTCTGGTCTTAGCAGCGCAAGAGTTCATGATTTAGTCTCTGTGTGATGCAGGTGGCTCACTACTCCACCCAGATATAAAAGAGGATGGTGTGGCTCCTGTAGGAGAGATGATCCTTCTGGATTAAAGAGTTTGAATTTAGAACACCTCAAAGCAGTCAAAATGCAAGAGAAGGTTTAAGGGTTCTGTTTTCTGTGAATCTCTTTTAATGACAGGAAAGCTTTAGGAAGGGGGCAACCTGGCCCTTTTTTTTTCTCTTTGAGTCAGTGGAAATGCTGGTAATAGTACAGGGGTAAGAGCCAGTATGTCGTATGATCATACCAACACATGCACCAGTATGCAACTTCACAAAGCTTTTAAAAGTTGCAAGGATGTTACGTTTGATGGGTCCTTGCTGGGGATGAAGGTGTAGCAGGGATGCCAAGTCATACAATTCTACTTAGATGGCTTCATGTCAAGGAATAGTAATGAATGAGTAAACTTACTGGCCCACTAAACTGTACAGAGCAGCAAAACTAGCTCCCTGTCTTGCTCTGCTGAAAATAATTAAGAGAAACAAGTTTTATAGTTTCATAAAAACAATCTGACTTTCTTGCACAAGAACATACAAATTGTCTATTGCTTCCCTAACTAATCATCTTTCCTAAACAAGATGTTACATTTGTTGCCTGCCATTTTGTCTGATCATTAATAAATGGTTAGTTTACACAGATGGATGGGTTTACTGTCCCAGCTAGAAAATTTAGTAATACTGACGGCAACGTTGTTATACTTCTGTGGTAATGGAAGAGTATTGCAAGTAACCCCATACAGACAAAATTGACAATAAGGAACAACTTAACATAAAAAACTTGGCCCTCCATCTGGGTGTGTCATTTCCTTTGGGTTGGAAGTTTTCCCCATCTTGCATTTTGAGAGATAAAATATTTGCCTGACTTGCTTCAAAACATGTACTAGTTTCTTCTGTCAACTGTGGGAACACATCCCATGTTTAATTGAGTTATTGGATTTGTCTGAAGTTTCAAAAATGAGCAAAAGCTCATTAAAGGAATAGGGGCAAGTCCTTGAACTCTGTCTCTGATAGTGAGAATGTATTTTAGGTAGTGTAAGAAAGTAACCTGTAGTCTGGAATCATATCCCTAACTATTTTAGACTGCTGGAGAATTCAGGAAAAAACCTCATATAATAGCCTTTCGTGCTGTGTTTTCATTAAGTCTGAGGCAGCTCAATAAAGAAGCTACAGCGTGATTTATTTTAATCAGTTATTACAGAGAAGTCATTAAAAAAAAAGTTGGCAAAATCTTGCTTACATACTTCTTGCATTCCAAATCCACAAAATGTTTAGATACAATCTCATTTCATTATAACCAAAATAAACCTCCTTTACTAGATTTCCTTCATTTTTTCTTTAAATGATGATGTTTCCATACCTCGTCTGTCTACACCAGTTCAGTGTCTTTTGTGTCTGTTTTCTTTATAATGTCACTGAGATTAGTCAGGTTGCTCTGAGGAATCCTATCGTCCCATAAGGCTTGGTAAGAGCATTTGGCAGACTATGAACTACAGATGGAGTAGGGAAAATGATTTAGCCGTTTTTGTCATCTGAAGACGACTTTCAGAAATGCTTGCACATGTGATTATTCTTCCAGTTCAAATCTACAAGAATCTGGATTTTGACCTACGTATTGTACGTACACTGAAAGTTTTACCAACTTTTCGGCCTGTTAGTTTCATTTGACATTTCTTATTGTTGAGCTAAATTGTGTATATTCAGGCACACACACAATCTTCTTTTTAAATAACTCCTCTATTTTAAAAGACGGGTGCCATGGGGCTATTGAATGATTTAGATAGGGACAAAGAATGTGTCCGGCTCTGTTCCTGTAACTTATCGTCTCTAGGCATTGTGATAAAACAAATGCCTATCAAATTCCGTAGGACAAATGTTTTCATCTACAGCAACTGCTGTTTCAGGACTGATGTGGCATTAACTGTACCTGTTCTTGGCACTGGCCAAGAACAAACAAGATGAAGATTTATCTTCAGTTCTTTCATTTATTTTTATTTATGTATTTTTGAAGGTGAGTGAGTGGCAGGAAGCATATAAAGAAAGAGGATAACACCAGTTGCCATAACTGATCAATTGTTAAACCAGTGTCCAGTAAAAACTCTTTTCGATGGGGCAAAAAGGCAATGATCGAAGAATGCTGTGTCATGGTATTGACTGGAAAAAAACAAGCGATCTTCAGTTCTTTAAGGAGTTCCAGTTTTAAGAATGTATGCTTCTCTGCTCTTGACGCACAGAATGGAGAGTGTAATAGCATCACACCACTTAGGTACCCATCTCCTCTGGCTCTTGGCTTCATCTGATTATCAGAAGATTATCAGAGAGATGAGGAAGCAGTGCACAGCAGCACATACAGAATAATCAGTGACAAGAGAACAGTTAGTATATTGGCATAGACAAGGAAATTTTCTGTGGCCTTTACATCTCAAGTTAAGTCATCCTAACTATACCTCTTAAGAGTGACCCGAGTGGCCACTACTGTATGTCATGTATGAAGCTGGACAGAGCTGTAAGCAGAACAGAAGCTACCTTCCGACCACAGCAGGCTACTAAGCTTGTGTCTGGAGGCAACGGACCGATTTGTCCATTGTTTTTTAAATTGCTGGGAGGTAGAGAATTGGAATCTAGAAGAGGAGTAAAGGAGCAAGAGGACCACTGATCTGCACTGCTCAAAAAGTAAACAGTGAGGACTGGTGGAGATAATGTTAGATATTGAATGATGCTGGAAAGCTCAGGGAAGAACTAGAACAGCTCTGAATCAAGAGGGCGTAAAAGAACCCAGAACTGGAGTATCCGTTGTATTAGTATACCATTTAGGTTGTCTGAGGGTATATTGTTGATAAAACATCCCTGGCAGGGTAATACTTTGCTCACAAAGAATCCCAGAACAATTGAACCAAAACCTGCCAAAGTCACCTCTCACTAAAAAGAAATATTTCAAACATATTCTAACAAATCCTGACTGTAAAATGTGCAAATTGTATTTCCAGTAATGAGACCCATCAGTAGGCACATTTTCTTGACATATTATGTCAGAGTATCACTTGGAAATAGTGATTCAATTTTCCAGAAGTTACTTTAATTTGCTTAGAGAGGAAAGCATTTTCATTTTGCCAAGTCAGTTCTAATAATTTACTAAATACAAAATGTGTGAAGCTAGTTGTAGTGACCAAAAGGACCACTAATCTTTTAATAATATTTTTTTCCCCATGAATCATGTAGACTTGCACAAGAAATTTTTCAGAACAGATAAAACACAAATCTTTGTTGACATGCCTGCTTCTTGTCTCTTCCACAGACATAATTCTGGACATTTGCTAGTAACCTCCATTCAGAAGATTTGCTTAAAAAAAATCTGCTAGCTGCTGGGGTGCGTAGTTGGAAACTTCCACCTACAAGTGCTCCTTTTTCTTAGTAAAGTTCCCTAGCTCTTCCCTTACAGATGAGTCTGGATATTGATACTTCCTATTTTGGCAGGCAGTAACAAGCATGAAGAGTTAGATTAAGAGCAGTTGGGAAGGAAAAACAGTATTTCACAGCTCTTTTATACTGTAAAGCCTTGAAGGCCTTTAAACAATAATCCTTTATCCCACAGTATATTCTCTGGGCGTCTTCTTTTGGGTACAGGATCTTGAGCTGCGTGGACTTTGGTATGCCTCAGTACAGCCGTACTTAAATTAACTAACTCCCATGTGAATTGCATATAGCATGTATTAGTGACACAGTCTTCTGTCTCATAAAAACTAGAGAAGATTGTCAAGGCAGTTGTGTGCTCAGCTAACTTTTCTTTTTGAAAATCAAGCTCGTAAGTAGTCTCTCTCTCAGAGATATTTTCTATGTATTTCCCAATTCATAACTAGGTATTGTTAAATACCTTGTTTTTGAAAAGAGGATATCCCTTAAGCTGTCACATTTATTCAATCATATCTCACTATAATTAAATATATTTTATGAAAAGTTGTTTGTTTTTCTGCTTCACTTCTGGAGTTCCAGTAACTGTTATGCAGATATAAACGCTTAAATAAGTGGGTGGTTTTGCCATACCTCTTCCATAGCAGCATTGTACTAGGTGTTCTGCCCCGAACATTGAATTGCATCAAAGGGTTGGTGCTTCTGTAGCTAGCAGAAACAGTCCAGTACGCATTAGGATAGACGCTCTCCTTCAGTGGAAATAGGGGTGTAGGTAGGCATGATTATCGTAAAATAAAAAGGGACTGTACAGTTGCTTTCCAAATCTACTGTTCATCTCTTTTTATTTCACAATGCGAGGATTAAGACATTTTCCTGGAGCATACCATACTGAATCTTGAATATTAATCCCTGACTATTAGGAGCATTAGACTTCTTCAGGGATTCACCTAAGGACAGCTGAAGTACATGGGATGATTTTAAGACCAAGACTTTAACAGTATTTTGAGATTCCAAGGAGAAGACAATAAAGCACATCATAGACTGCAGAGAAGCACTGAAGTTGTCTTGATTTATCTCCATGTGCATGTCTGTAGTAAGACTGCATTTGCCCCTAAATTGAAAGTAAAATACTTAAAACAGGAATATTTTTCCTGCAGATTGTCAAACATTTGTATTCCAGATGCATATGAAGTCTTGCTGTTCTTGCTGAACACTTGTTAGTGCAGACTGACACCCATTTGCAGAAGAATCAGCACATAGACTTTCAAGTTTACCAACTAGGAGCTTCTGCATAGGACTGCATCATCTTCATAGAATCATAGAATCATTAAGGTTGGAAAAGACCTCTAAGATCATCAAGTCCAACCATCAACTAACACCACCATGACTCCTAAACTAGGCCCTGGAGTGCCACGTCTACACCTTTTTTGAACGCCTCCAGGGTAGACGACTCCACCACCTCTCTGGGCAGCCTGTTCCAGGGCACCGTTCCTCTGTCTCCTCCCAACACTCCGTACTTATCAAATTGTCCATGGAGCTCTGGTACGCCTCAAAAAAAATTGGAAATCGTGTACAAGGCAGAAAGGTAGGGTGGGATACTGGCTACAAGGACAGTGAAGCTTTCTGAATAAAACCAAAATTTGTGTGGATTCTGTCATCTTGTTTGACTGAACTTGTGGCATCAAGGTGTTACTGGTTAAAACCCAACTTTGAGCAATTTAAATGATCAGCGGCTGGGTAAGAAACCGAGAAAGGAGCAGGAAAGGAGAGCAAAAAATCACCAAAGCTATCACTATCAGTTTTTCATCTATTTATTGATGGGATTTTAGTATTCTGACTGCTCAGTTAAGACTGATAGGAGCTGTGTACAGACAACCAAAAGCGACTATCCTTCTCACAAACCATCTGTAGGCTTCGCTGATATGTCCCTTATCACCATAATCCATACTGTTGTCACCTCCGTCAGATGTTCCTGTAATGAATTCTAGGCTAACTACATTTTTAGAAAACAAACAGAAAGAGAATTTCATTACCATTTGTATCTTGAGACACAGTCTCTGTGCCGTGATCTACACAGGCTAGTTCTGGGGGGGGTGTGTGTGTGAAGTATTTTAAATAATAATATACTAAAAAGAGCAGGTTAAAGGAACTGACAGTCCTCCACTTTTCCTGTATAGCTCCTGCTAGCTTCTACTCTTTAACACTAGAGAATCCATATGTGCCTGTAACGTTCAAGATCTTTTGACGCAGTTGCTGATAGGTGAAATACATTGCATTCACTGTATATTGAGTGTGACTATTCCTACACCAACACCGATAATTACCAGTAACCCATTACTAGAATTCTTATGCAAGTTGCTCTTTTATACCATTTAAAACGGGTGAGCAGTACAGTAGAGAGGAGCTGGAATCCCAGTCCTGAAGAATCCAGTCTGGAAAGTTAGTTCCAGTGTCAAACAAGAGGCAGAGAGTATGAAAAGACAAATTATTCAGTAATGAATCCTATACACTTATAATGCACAAGTTGTAATGAATCTCAGTTGCTCTTGTGATTTTGTAAAGTTGTTTACCTAATATGGTAGATATGCCATATGGTACACTAAAGAGAGTGTTACAAAAAGGACATGAAGATTTCTAGGTTTTTACTTCTAGTTTTGTATGCAACTGTAAGCTACATTCAAGCTGTCCTAGAATGCAAGCAGTAGAAGAACATAGGCTGCTCTGACCCTTCACGCTGACTACTACTGCCACTTGGTAATTTCATCCATCCCTTGTATCACTCTCTCTTCCTCACCACCCCTTGGGCACTGCGGCCCAGCATTGGGCTGTACTCCTGGTTAGATGCCATGAAAAATAGGCTTGCAGCCACTCTGCACCTTTGGGCTGTTTTAGCTTAAGTCTACCTTTTTTACCCTTAATAAATCATTTGATTAGCTGATGTAGATTAACTCTTCCACTGTTTAGGGAATGCGACCAGACTTCTCTTCTAGATAGTTCTTTGGTATGTTGCTTATAGAATTTCACCATAGCTAAAACTAGCAATGTGCTCGGCTGTGGCAGCAGCAAACTGGTTGGGACTACCCTGCTTGAAGCAGCATTCCTGCCCTGTAAGAAACGGGCAACATGACCTACAATGATGTCTGTAAAATCGCAGCTACTTTGCAGCATTGTAATTTGGCAAAAATTGATAAAATGGAAGTTAGAAGTCATAGAGAAGGAAAGGGTGTTTTCTTTCTCTCCCTTGAGTTTCGAATGATGACTGAGAAAAGCTGCGGAGTACAAAACATTTGCGAACAAGGATAAGAGATTAACATAAAACTTCTCAGGGGACTTTGGCAGCCCCTTCTAGTGATGACACCTGGTGAAGCATTGTAATTTTTACTCAGCAGCCAAAGTTTGCTGCAGGTGAGAGGAGGACATGAGAAACTCGAACAGCAATATCCCTTACCATAAACTGTGAATTTCTAAGACTTTTGATTTAAAAGATATTTACTCACCCTGTTATTCAAGGCCTATATGTTAAGAACAAATACCTATCAGTATTTATGTTTCCCCTGCGAGCTTTTGGCAAACAGCTTCTCCCTTGTAGAGACATTTGCAAAAGGGTAAGGCATGGGACAGTACTTCAGCACTGTTCCCATCGCTCACGGGGCCAACTAGGGAGCAGAGCAATTTAATTCATGTTACAGTACTACAAGTGAAGCGATCACCACAAATATGTAATGCAGGAAGCGTTGACACCCATGTTTGGGCAACCCTAAGTAGAGAATACTTTGTCCCTGACCTATTTAAAGCAATCCCTTCTCATAGATAACTCATAGCTCTTATTCTTCCAAGTCTCCACCTTCACAGCCTTCCGTCAGCTATCAGGCCAGTCAATTCTAGGCATCATCACCCAGGGCATTAGCAGGTGCCGAGCCGGTCCCACTGCAACGCAGTTCCAGCCTCATTCCACCCATTCCCAATACGTTAAGAGCAAAGCTTATTTTATAATACTGAAATAAGGGGTGCTATTTTAAGCTTGATACGCCTTAAAACTTACCACACGCTACGATTTATCTTTCACTTAATATTGTTCCAATAGTTGAGTTTTCTGGGGAAACAGTGCCTGGCAAAAAAGAGTGTTTATTAAAGGCAGGTTGTATCTGTACTTTAGCTATAGGTACTTCCTTTATGATGGCTGCACAATAAGGTCGAAGTGCAGCTCCCTACCGTAAGGCCGGCGCTCAGCAAGACACGTCCACCTGCAGCCGGCGCCTGGCCGAGCACCACCGCACCCCTCCAGGCACGGCCGCGGCCCCGAGCCGAAGCCCGGCGCGATGGGGGCCT